>JAOWBL010061685.1:6975-22015 GCA_028564865.1 Zenarchopterus dispar
GTCTCTCAACTGTATGTCTTCTCGGTCTGTTTTCTTACTGTAGCTGTTGCCCACAAGGCCACAGCAGATGCCACAGTAACCTATGACCTCCCTGAGCCTGTCTATGTATTGTGTGTTATTGAATCTGTCCCTTTTTTATATCATGCCACATATATCCTTCCTGACCCTCTTTTCTCTTCTCACCTAAAGCTGGTGAACATGGCATCTGAATGCAGCTGGTCCGATGCTGTGGTGGAGTTGCAGGTGTGGTACCAGCTGGCTGCCTCCTGTCACCACGCCAAGGACCACAGCTTGGCGTTACGCTGCACCCAGAGAGCTCTGCAGCTGGAAGAGGCAGCAGCAAAGAGTCTCAGCACCATGCCCTTTGTTTTGTAAGTAGAGTTAAAGTAAATTTAAATAGTGAGAACATATTTTGGAAGTAAATAACTGTTTGGATCCAAAAGAATCACAGGCAGCATTAATAAGCAAGTAATGTTGCACATATTTGCATAAAATTGCACTTTTAAGTTGCAATAGTTTAGTCAACAGTCAGTGACTGACTGTCTTACTGGTGGATTGATTGACTGATTGAGTTTGACAGATCCTCAATGTCCTGCCAATTCAAGGTATGGTCCAACTGCAGTGAATGAGATGCTGAGTAGTGCAGCCTGTTTGAGAGGTTTGAGCTTAATCCACGAGTCCAGTGGAGACATAGATGCCTACAGAATGGGTTTGAAGGTGCTCGTGTCCAGTGTCAGGTACTGTTTAGAATAGATAGAGGTATTGGCTAATGCCTAGGGCTTAACTTTTATCTGACTGCTTCTTCTCATGTCCACAGCTTTGCAGTGAAGGCTGAAAGTCAAGTGTTATGTGTCACAGCTGCTGGGCATTACTGGAACGCTTGTCTGGCTGTGTCACAGAGCCCTCAAGAAAGGTTTCATTTCAAAGAACACCTGGAGATGATCCTTGATGCACTTATTCTTACCACCAAACATGAAACCGTATGAGTCTATATTTGCACTCTCACTCTAAATGATGTAAATTCTTGCAGTGTTTCAAAACCATAACAGTTTTGTAAATTAAATTAACGCACGGTTTAATTTCTTATCTCCATTTACCCACTTTTTTGTAACTTTGATCTCATCTGGGTACCCACTGTGTTGCTGACTTAATTTGTTTTTTGAACTCTCTTACATTGATATATAGAATGATATGTGCATACATTTGTCATCTAGGATGTTAATGACACCAAACTAGTGCTGTTAGTGTTCAAACTAAACATCGAAGAAGCAAATCAGGTGCACAGCAACAATGAAACCAGAATCAGGGAGCCTGAACCCACTCAAACCCCTGTCACACACTTCTTTCAGAACTGAGCTGTTTCCAGCTCAATCATCAGACAAATATTCCAGAATTCTTCTTATTTTTTATATTTTTAGTTTTTCCAGATGCTCATATGGAATAAAATTTCAGCAAAAAAACACCATAGTCTTTAGTATAATGACTGCAGGGCCTAACTTTTTTGTCTTTTGCCCCTTGTTAACTATTTGATGAATTTATTTTAGTTTCTAGCAAGCTTAGTAAACTAGGTGTCAACATTTCAAAGCTATAAAATCTAATATCTAAAATGGATGTGTAAAAATGTCCCCAGTACACTTTAGGGAGAACTTGGGCCTATTCACTTGTGCCAAAGATAACTCCCCCTCCAGTAGGATAAACAACCAGTCAGCTGTGAAAGAACTTAATATCCATAATCAAAGGTAGCTTATGTGAGAATTTACAATGATGTTCATCTGTGGGGTATTTTTCCTATTTGGCAGCATTCATAAAAAGTGCTGTCAGTGTAATTGCCTGCAGTTGGCACTAGTTTAACTGAATAGAACAGAGCACAGAAATACAAGTTAGTTAAATAACACTACACAAAAGCAATTCAAAATGCTCTACATAATGCATTAAAATATTAAAAAGAAGAAGCAACATAGGAATATTAAATGCTTAAATCATTCTAAGTACCTTAGTACCTTGCCTAAACAACAAATGGTGTGAATCTTTGCTGTATGGGACATCAGTGTGAACGTCATCAAAAATCATCAATTCAGCTCCAGTCCAAGGGCTGCTTTACCTGCATATTACCAACATTCTCCCCCCGCTTTTGTTCCCATTTAAATGTTAATGTTTTATTGACAGGCTAAAGGGAAAAAAAATACCACCATAGGAGCAATTCCTCTAGAGATTTCTAAACATGGAGAAGCTAGTAAGTTCTAAAGAACTCTAATATGATTCAAAATTGAAATGTCTTTTGCCCTGTCTTTGCTTTGCACAGTAATTCATTAGAGCTTTGTACTTAACACCTCTATGGTCTTCTTGGGCAATATAGTTTTTTTATTTATAATGATAGCAAAATGGTAAATATACTTGATACATATTTCGATATGTGTTTTTCTGCATGTGCATCCTTTAGAAGATGAAGAGAGCCTAACCTTGAGAGCAAATATTTACCGTCTTTTGGTTCACATTCACATTGACAAAGCAGACTTTAAAAGTGCTCTCCAGCTGCTGGATAAAGCTATAAGAGACATGTCTTCTACCAGACATGGCCTGTGAGTAAAATAATAACAACAACAATAATAATAATTTCCAGAGTAGTGGGGATGTAGATGATACAGACATTTCTCTTTTTTCCCAGACTGTTGCTCAAATATCGTATACTGGTAAAAACACGCCTGGGAGAAAGCATAGAGTGCGACATAAAGAAATTGCAGAAAGAAGAGAGTCAGTTCTATTCTTCTATATGGCACCAGGTGGCAACATATGCTGACACTAGAAACCTACAGCTAACCAGCTACCAGAAGGCTATCACCTCCGAGATGGTAACATATCTGCTCAAACACTGTCTTCATACCTTCACCAAAAGATAATATGTCATCAGATTACTACAAATATATGTTTTTGCTGTTCTCATACTGAAAAGATGTACGCTTCAAATTCATATCTTTTTTTTTCCCGGCATATATGGACTGGACATAGAAAAAGAAATCTTTTTTTAAAAAAGTCTCTAGCACCATCACATGGAACAAACCTGTCATTACAACTGTGTTTACATATGTTGTACATTGGCCTAGACTATATGAACAGAATTACATGTGGGTGTTGTACCTTGACGTTTTACTCAGCTCAGAGTAAGTTCAGCTTGTACTGAGACTAAATGCTTCGATTTAGACAAGTAAAGGCAAAATTGTAAAATGGGGTTTGTATTTTTACTGACCTTAGTGTAAACAGTGTTGCTGTATGTAACCTGACTGTTGATTGTGCACATTATGTGAATGTATTTAAGTTGTGCTTCTAAAGTGTTTTTAACTAGAAAGTGGACACCATCCAGAGCCAAACTTCTTTAGTGTGCCAGTATACTTGACCAGTAACACAGATTCTGATTCTCATCTGTAAACAGAGTACTGACAGTCACTGGCAGAAAGTCAGCATCCTGCTTGAATTTGGGAAGTGGCTGTATTCTCACAACTTCTCTAAAGAAGATGCTCAACAGCAGGTTCAATGGGCCATAGACATCCTTCTGCAGGTGGAGCCTGAACAAGCAAAGGAACCAGGTACACTCGTTGACCTCTTTCAGTGTATCTTGGCAAATTTGTGTGTCTGAGAGATTAATTATTTTGCATTTTTATACTTGCACATTGTTTCTGTACTTGAAATGGGTTAAGAGAAATCCTTAAGTTTTTAACCAATATTCAGTAGAAACCTGGAATGGTATGGCAAACCCACTTAATCGCAGAGAAAAACGTTCTGGGAACCAAGTCCATGAGAAAAGCATCTGCCACAATTGTGGACACAACACAAAGATCTGTAACCAAGGGATTTTTTTCTCTCTTTTTTTTTTTTTAAAGTTATTTCATTCAAACTTTTCTTTAAACTTATCAGCTTTCAGTCTGTTTATTCTCTTTATATGCTGTCAAGCACTTAACTGTCTATGAGCATCAAATTAAAATTAAACTTTTCTTGGTTTTAATGTCTTCTCTAAACTTTGTGGGGGAAGGTAAAAAGTCTATAGTCTCCAATAGGGCTTGCTTATTTTAAGTAAACCCTTTTATTTTGCTCTGTTAGTTTTCCACAGGAAATTAGATCTGATATGTATGCTTGTTAATTAAGCCATGTCAAACTTTTAATCATTGTGTCAGTATTTGAATTAAGTATATTTCCTTTTTTTAACCATGGACGAGACATGAGACAATGAGAGAGATACCTTAAAAAGCGGACGGTCATATATGGAGCAGCAGGAAGAGTCTTTCTTCTTCTGCTATGCCCCAATAAATATTGTCTCTTTTAGAATCCCAAGATGGAGAATCTAAAGTGAATTTACCTACTCTGACAAGTGAGTCCTTGGCAGAAGGTAATGGTTTGTTAACACAAAGCGTGTCCAAGATTAAGAAGGAGGTGTGTCGCCTTGACTACTTGATGCAAGCACACACTCTGCTCGCTGTCATGTTAGACAAGACCTCATACGAGCATGAACTCAACCTCCTCAGAGCCTACACCTTTGTACTCCACATATGGCAGGTATGACTTCACCACCAACACCATCCAACACTGGCAAGATGAAGAAGGCTTCACATACTAATTATTCTTGAATGCAGCCTGAAATTTACACACAGTTCAAGTTCTTTATATTTCATCAGGCTTCTATAGCAGTGGTTCAGGAGATGTCAAGTGAGGTATCAAATAATCAGCAACGCCGGACTCCTCAAGCTCCAAGCTCCAGAAAAGGAGGCAAGGAGAAAGGCAAAAAAGGGAAACCTGTAAGTCATACTCTCACATGTGAATTCAAGTAACATGCAAAATGAGATCTTAACTTTTGATGTATAGTGTTGTTAATGTTCGCCCTTATGAGATATTTCACCCACTGTCTGGCAAATATCTGTGTGATGAAAACAAACAGTGAGTGACTTAAAAATGTAAATCATTACTGTTTGATTATGTAAGTTCAGAGCACAACACTTCACACTACATGCCGCAATGCTGAAATGTCCATTTCTTTCCATATACACTGCTTGGTGAATTAAAGATACTTTAAACAGCTTTTTTTATGTAAAGACTTCACAAAAGTAATAAACATCAAAACTTTTGTGTCTCACCTGTCTGACCAGGTTACCCCTTTAGAAGAAAAAGTACAACCACTTATCCCGCGTCAGGTGGTTCCTTCGACAACAGCGGAGTGGGCTCGTTATGTCTGTTCTGATGAGGCCAGGCAGATATTCAGAACCAGCAGCAATCCCAAATGTATCAATAAACACAGCATTACAAAGCAGGTAAAACAAGGCATAGCACTAAACAACCACTCTCACATTTCTCAGTTTCATAACAACGCAGCATATAATGTTATTACAGATTTATTTTTTTCTCTAATACAGCAGGATTTATATCTGCTGGCTGTGTAAAATCAAAAGCCAAGCCGCAAGCTGTCTTTTATTGGTCATGAGAAGACGCTCTTATTGATTTCTGGGGATCAAATTAATATTAGGGATGAAGTTGGAACCCCCGCTATTGTGAATTAAATATGTTCTGTCATTAATATATAAATCTACATCTGCAGTGAGATGAAAGCATGCGATGAGCCAGGATTTAATTATTCAGAAAACTAGCCAAATACAAGATAGTGTGTTTCATATGTATGGGAGATTTATAAGAGATTACATAGGTTTTAAAGTTTTCAACGTATTTATTTTTCTGCAGACTCAAACTTTGTTTTGTCTGGATCTGCTGGAAAAAAAACTATGCTCGCTCTCACTCGTTCACCTGACTCTGCCTATACTGCACCTCGCTGAGACCGTTGCTCTTGATCTGTTGGATAGGAGAAGCCTCTCTGACCTGTACAGGCTCAGGTAAAGACACAAATTCAAAGGAAATTACACCAGTTACTGGTACTACACGACATGAGAAAAATGTTGTAGACAGCTTTATTTTCCTTTAAGGGCGACAGTAAAATTTGGAGAACAACTCAACACTTCTTTTTGTTCATTGCTCATTTTGGCTTTGTTCTGATTGATTTACATAAGTTCAGGAGGTATTATTTTATTGCTGTTTGATCTTTTAAAAAACATATTTATTTAAATTTCTTAAAATATGACAGCTTTGCCTTTACATCATGTACACAAACTTGTGAAACTAAAGTGCAAGGCAGTCAAGTGCAGGCATCTGTATATATTAACATCATTGGGGAATATACTACATATGCTGTGCAAAAACTAAGTAGACATTTTTATGGCTCCAGGAGAAACTGTGCAAACTCTGATATTTTGTCTCATGTGGTGTCTCATCAGTTGGTGTGGGTTGGTTAGAAAATTGCAAAAAGAAGTGTCATCAGAAGGGAACTTACCAGACCTATGTAGCCTCATTTTTGCTTGAGGTTAGAGCCTCTGTAGTTTGTAATCTATGATTTTCGCCTTGTTTCAGTGGTAGATCAGTGAAGTACTCTTAAAGTATTACATGAAAATGGATTTAACAGGAAGGCCAACTGATGTCTGGATGGATGAATGGATGGATGGTGAAATTGTGTCCTCCACCAAAGCTATTAATCTCACTTGTTAAACAGCTGAAGTATTCAACTAGTCAAATCCTGCGATCTGTGAAATGACCAACAGCTTGTTGCACATAAGTTACGTAGTAAAAGTTTTACACGCTTTCATTTTTTCATTTATTCAGAATAATAAGGACCTGTGTTCAGCTGGGTTTGGAGTCCCAGTCACCGTATCAAGAGAACATTCTGACTTTGAGTAGCATCCAAGAACAAGAACAAATAGGGTACGTGAACTCAGCTATAAAAATTTGATGTTTTTACATTTTTAATAACCTCTGATATTGTATTCATGATTGCAGGTGCCACAAAGCCATAGCTCTTTCTCAGGAGAGGAAAAACTTTTACAAAGCTTTTAACCAGGTCAGGTGCTGTGTTCAAAAATAGATACAAGTTGTTTTTTTTTGTTTGTTTGTTTTTTTAAAACCAAATCATACAAATGTACAAGTATATAATTTCTTTAACAAGTTACTTATATTCATCAATATAAGAGACTTACAATAATGATTTTAGGGGAATATTGTAGCGATTTCTTTTATATTCGATCCATCATTTCACATGATGGGATATATACAAATGTGTGGGTTTTTTTTAATGTATTAACTACACAGAGTACGTTCCGTGTTTATCAAATGTGTTAACATTAAACAGCTTTTTTAAAAAAAACTCTGTTAACAGTCTAATATGTTGGTGATTTTTTAGAAAGCTGAGTTGGGTGAACCAGCTGTAACTTACCAACAAAATGAGGATGTGAGCACTCAGGATATTTGGATGAACAAAGCTGAGGTTTGCCTCAGTTTGAGGCTCTATCAGTCAGCCAGACAGCTTCTAGGATATGCCCACATGGTGGCTATGGTAAGTTGAAGGGAAACTGACTGAACATCATAAAGTTTTCTTGCACATTTTCATGTTTTAAATGACCAGTTGAAAATTGAAAAACATAAAAAGAAAAAAAATCCTCAGAATATCCCAATAAGGGAGAGGTGTAGGTATAATGACCAGAGTACACTGGAACACAGAATGCACAGAATGACATGAGTTATGAGTGGCACACACAGCTGAAACCAGAATTCTTCCAAGAATACACAGATGTACTGTTTTGCTGTTTTTTTCAAAACTCTCGTCTTATCTCTTGCCTTTGTCTGCCCTGCCCTCTGTCTCAAGTCTTTTTGTTATTCTAATTCATTTTTTTATTTATTCTCCTTTATTTGAGTGTTTTTCTGGTACTCCTCTAATCACAGTCACATTGTCTCATTGCCCCCTCTACTTCTGTAGTCTTGGTCTGTAACTGAGCACCACATGTCACAAAGCTCAGTGAAGAGACTCTTAATAATCACACAGCAGGAGTGGAAAAACAGAATCTTAATCTCATCTTGACTCACAGGAAACTAGGCTTGTTTTCTTGGTTTCTGAAGATGTTTCACCTTCCATCCACAAAAAAAGAAGGCCATTTGTTTCTGATTCGTGCCTTTTAGGATCACAATAAGGAACTGTTTACAGTGATCTTAATCTGTAAAAGGTCATATTTGAGACAAACAATAATCACATTAAGCCACAAGGAGAATTCCAATTACACTCCAATTACTGAAGGAAATTATGTGAACACTTTATCACAGTATGACATCCTGTTGGAGTTTTCCTGGCATTTTGTGATTCTAAGTGGCCTACCTATATGGCAGTTGTGAAAATTTTGAGGATAACAATAAGTGCCAGCACACATAGCACTGAAACTAAAGAGCTGTACTTGAAATGTCTCTTAAAATCAGAAACAAAACATAACAGTGTTTGGTACGACAACAACGCCAACTCTCATTTCTGCTGTTGCTGAATCAAATTAAGGTGGGACTACTGCTCTAGGGGTTGTGCTGTCATTCAGTTTTTCCTCTTTAACATGTAACAGTGAAATTTAACATTAATATTCTAAAAGCAATTTATGTAAACAGAAAATAAAATAGAAGAAAATGTCAATATTTAGATCATCAATATTTTTGCAAATAATAATAATAATAATAAATGTATACATGTATGTAGTCACATTCAGAAATATGGAGTTTGAATATTATATTTAATAAGATTCAGAGGATACAATTTTGTGCTGCTTCAGTGTCACCAACAATTTCTTACTATTACGTTAAAGAAAATAACACCAATTACTTTATACATGCTATTATTTTAGAATGATTTATTGCAATAGTTTTACTAGAATACTTGGTTATGACTGTTTTTCTACTCATCCACGTTTAGAGTCTCGAAGATACAAAAATTGAATCAAAAAGTCTTCTCAGTCTGGCTGCTCTGGCTTGTGAGGAGCAAAACTATGCCCAGGCTCTGATCCTGCTGGACCAAGCCCAGAACCTGGGTGGGGATGAAGAGTTCTGGTACCAGTTTACCCTTACCAAGGTCACAGCTGTAGTAAGCCAGAGAGGCCAAGATTCACAAATGAAGGTCATGAATGCCCATCTGGAGCACTATTACCCTGATTTGTTGTGGGTGCTTTTCCTGTAATGGCCTCTTTATTACTTACTTTTACAGGTTGAGCTGATTATAAAACAGGGATGTGAGGCACTGCAGCTGATTCTGGAGCAGCAGGTGAACAGAGTGTCAGAGCTCAAATTCATGATCACCTCATTAGAAAGAAGGTAACTCCAAATGTCTCATTAATATATTTATTATTAGCTCATAACATCTGCTCTTGTTACACCATACTAGTCCACTACATAAAGTATGTGAACCTGATCTGATACAGTGTGTTGTCCTGTTTTTAGAGGTGCAGTGGAATGCATTCATGCCAGTGCTCGTGTGAAACCTGGAGAGACACAAAGCCCTGAGTTTTTTCAGAAGCTGATGACTGCTTGTGATACACTTGGAGACTGTGCAAGTAGTTTCAAAAAACTGGCCTGTAGAGAGCAGGCAGCAGAGACACATGCAGAGCGTGCACATGGTCTAAGGTCAGTCAGTCAGCTGCTATACCAGACCTGAAGCAAATACAGCCATAGGATTTAGAAGGGTGAATTCCTGCCACAAGCTGCTAATCATTAGGCATTGATGAATTCATCAAAAATCCCAAGAAGGAAAATAACCCAAAACCAAGCCATTGTTTTGGGGAAGCGATTAATTTATCAAAATACAACAAAATCCTAAGAGCTGCTCAGACCCTGTGGGCTTCACTGAGCATAGTCAGTGTTTAAGTCTATGACAGCAAATTGAGAAGAAGACTGAACAAGCGTGATTAGTCTGATTTTTCAACAGAAGGAAGGCTCTTCTCTCTAAAAAGGACATGGAACCAGGACTGGGGTACACAAAACTTCTCCAGAATAAACCACTTTTGGATTTATGTTCCATGAACAGATGAGACCAAAGTAAAGTTGCTTTGGCAGCAGCAGGTTTTGTTGATGACCAAACAGCATTTTAGTAGAAGTGGCTTGTGCATAGTGTCAAGCATGGAAGTAGAGGGGTGATGATTTTGGATTGTTTTGTTCCCAATAGACTTTGGCTGGGTATTAACAATCAAAACCTTTCAGGCACCAATCAAATTCCTTTGATATCACCTATTTCAATAACAAAAAACAAAAACATTTTGCCTTATCTGATAATTCATTTTCACTGCATTGTAACACCTAACAGGGAAGCGCCACAGCCACACCTCTCCAATCATAAATCCTGAAATTACAAATTCAATTCAGTTCAATTCAATTAAAAAATACTTTATCACTATATATTTTTAACTTTAGTATAACTTTATTAATCACTAAATGGAAAATTAATGAATTATTTTGATTTTACATTTGCAAAATTAGCCCAAGTTTCAAATATACCTCCTGGAACAATAGTAGTAGGCTCCAGTACATACTGCAGTGGAGGGGGTTGATGGGAAAGAATTGCCTTGTCTTATTCCCTGTCCTTCTGTAGTGGTTCAGTCTATGGTGTTGTCTGTTTTGGTCTAAGAATCTTAATTTCTTTGACATGGGAATGGATTTGCCCAGGTTGGAAGCAAATTTTTGCCCCATTGGACTGCTGTCTTCTGCTTTGTGGTAGTTTAAACAACACATACATAGCCAGTTAAAGCAGTTAATGTGTGAGTATTGTGCATACACATATGGACAAATTTGTTCAACCAAATCAGCAAAAAAAATGAAGCTGGCCTGGACAAATTAGTTGCTACACAGTGAGAATCTAGAAGATAATGTGAATAGTAAACTAAAGTGTGTCTTGTGATTAACATCACAAGTGTTTTTCAGTAAGTCAGTCTGACTATTTGATTAGTTGTCACTCTGCTGTTTGATGTGGTTTTTGCCACATTGAACATGGACCAGAGAAAGAGAAGGAGAGAGTTGTCTTTGGAGATCACAAAGAAAAATATCAACAATCATGTTAAAGGTAAAGGCTAGAAGAGCATCTCCTAGCAGCTTGGTGGTCTTGTGTCAACAGCTGCAAATTTCATTCATTCTTGAATGTGACTGCAAGAGAAAAAGTGATGACAAATTTAAGAGAAGGATAACAAAAATGGTAGCCAAAGAGTCCAGAACAATTTCCAAAGAGATTCAAAGTGATCTCCAAAGTCAAGGTAGATCAGTGTCAGATCCTTCCATCATACATCACTGGTGGAGTCAAAGTGGAGTGTGGAGAAGTCCACTGAAAGCACATCATTCGAAAAAAAAATGAGACAACGATTTGTCAAAATGCATATCAACAACCCACAAAGCTTCTAGAAGAATATTTATTTCACAAGTCACATACATTTTTATTTTCAGAGACGCAAAAAGGAAGCCTTAAAAAAACACTGCACCTCATGTGAAACATGAAGGAATTTTGGCTGTTCTGGGGCTGCTGTGCTGCATCTGGTACATAGTGTCTTGAATCTGTTCATGGTACAATGAAATCTCAGGACTATCAAGGCCTTCTGGAGCGACAGGCTAAGAACAAAACATTGAACTATTCTTTATTCTTTTCTATGAGCCCTGATCTAAATTCTATTGAACATCCGTGGTAAAAGTCACAACATGCAATCAGGAGAAGGCCTTGAAACCTGAGACCATGACTCATCAGCAAATCTATATTAGAATCTACATCAGAGTGGCTGAAAAGAACAAACAAAGGGTTTGGAGTTTAGTTGAAGTCCACACCTCACCTTAATCAAAATAATGAAGCAGGACGACAAGGGACCTGTGCATATTTGTAAGTCCAAAAATCGTAATAAACTGAAGTCATGTTGTAAAGAGAATTCTCCTACTACAGTGTTCGGCATGGACAACATTATACAGGAAACACCTACATGAATGTAATTCTGAGGTCATATTTGCTAAATGCAAGGGTCCACTGCAATCAGATGATTTTTAAAAACCTAGAATTAAAAGAGAGGGTTCTAATGTTTGCACATGAATGTACATGAAAAGAAAAAGTTTTAGAAACCATCCTGTGTGGCATGTTTATTTCAATATACGTAATATGCACTATTCCCTGCATAAATCTGAACACATAAGTTAAACCTAGCAATGAATTCATGCTACAGCCAAACAACAGACGTGTATAACTATGTAGTCTGTTCTCCTGCAGTTTTTCTCACTCAGGCTTGTTTTCTGACCTACACACTCATTTCTGATCAGTCCTTATCCTACACATTTATTCCCCTGCAGACTCCATGCCACCCATCTTACTGACAGAGATGAGAAACAGCGCTTCCTACTCGATAGCCTCTCCCAAATGCAGTTAGCTGTCACACTGCAGGAACATGTGGTGCTAAATGGTCAGAACCAACTCCCTTCCCAGGAGGTAAATAAAGTGTGTTCCTTGATAATCCATCATTCTTGCTGATGACATTATCTCACAAATCCCAAAAGGTAGTACATATCTCACATGTTCTAAAACTACCTGTGGGATCACAACAGCTGCAACACCAGTCGATATGCATTCGGTTCTCTGGTATCGGGCCCAGTTTGATCTCAGTTGAAATAATCTCAATTTAGGTTTCCTGACTGTATCTTGCACAGTTATATCTCTAAGTTAACAGTATCTGCACAAAGACAGACAGAAGTTCTTTGGCTGTGATTTATGAACAGCTTTTGTCCACAATAGGTGTCTTCATGCTGGGCGTACATAGACGTACAAGCTGCACACGACACTACCTTTGCTATTGTTACTAGTAAGCAGGCACAAACTGCTATTAACTTTTAAAGGAACTTCATCAATGGAGAACATGCCCAGTAAACCCGCTTTGAACCGCTGCGACAGTGCATGTGCATGTCGGACCAAAGTCATTGGCTTATTGAAGATGTGTGCAGATGGTAACATTTGTGATTCTATTTCGAGTATTTTCTGAACGTGTTTTTCAGTGTTGAGCTTGGAAAATATTTTTCTGTGAAAAATGATTGATGTCTCGAAGACAAAAAAGATGCTTTATTCCCTCTGCATTTAAAATGGTTTGATAATGTTTAATTAACAGAATCTCATATAAGCTGCTGTTGTGTCACTGTAGGATTCTAGGTTGTGGAATAAGTTGCAAATATGTATGCATTTGTGTGTGTGGGTTTCTGTACATATATTTAATTGAATAAACAGTGACACAAAACATCATAAAGCTTTAATTTTGCGTTTCATGTCAGTAATAAATTGGTGTTAGAATCATCAATTTATTCAGGCACTAAATCCAGCGCCACACAGATATGGTTTTCTCTGTGGCAGAGAAAGACTGACATACCATGGACTGAAACTTTGATTTACAATTTGATGGCATTGTAAAGGGAAGATTGACTGAACAGCTTTCACACCTGCTGTAAATCCTTTTTCAATAGAGTTTTGGATTAAATGCTCTCTGAGTGTTTGACTCAGCCATGGAGGCCAGGAGCCAGACTCCTGCCTTGTGCTCTCAGCAGATGGTGCTGCAGGCCAGCATTGTATATGTCATGATCTCCACCTTGCCAGAACAGCTGTTGCGTAAACAGATGAATACACTGAATAGAAAAAAATACAGCTGTAATTAAACATCATGCCAGTTGAATAATCTATATGAGCGTCACTTATTTTTGCTATTTTTTTCTCCACATTCACGGCTTCTAACAGTGAATTCATTGTTTTATCCATTCCACGGTGTCTTATCAGGTATCTTGTAAAATTTAATTAGTTTTTGAACTTATCATCACAGCTCTATCTTGTACACACTGGGCACTAGGGGATCATTTTTATCTCCTGTTCGCTCTTTTTATTATCTTCCTTATTACAAATAGAATTTGTTTGTAATTTTAGGCTGGCAGAGAAAATTAACTGGTATAGTGTTAAGTTCATTATTTATATTATGACACAGTTACTGTCATAATCTACAAAACAACTTGCATGCTAGACATTTTATTTGCATTTTCTTAATTTGACATTTTCTTTTTATAATGATCTTGTCATCCTTCCAGAGATCTAATATGTTACTGGTCAACATGAGGACGCTGTTGCGCCTGAGGCTGACCTTGGCTGAATTTTGTCTGACCATTCTGGAGATGCACTGTGCTCAGAAGACACAACAAGCTTTGGCCCGTATGAAGAAGACCCCTATTGAAATAGCACTGGAGGAGTTCACACATTCCACACCTGAGCCAAACTCTACAGAACAGGTAAGACAAAGAGCAAACCATTAAACCCTGGACCAAAGCTAACATAGAGTGGAATTCAATGTCTCTGACCTCCTCCCATGCCACAAATTACATCTACATTGAAATGTTGGTATTGATCAGCTACATGATCCCCTGTCTGATCCTCAGACTCAGAACCTACAAGTGAATTCTGGGGCAGTAGAACGGCAAAACTGGGACAATAATTCAGACTTGGCAATACAGCCCCAATCAGGCCACTTTTAAGCTGGGATCCTTGGGCTGCTTTTATAACAAAATCTATCATATAATGTATTCTGATGAATTTTAGTGCATCACAATTTCATGAGAACATGCACATTTCAATTAGAAGGAAAACAACATGAGGACAGAGAGGACCCAATATTTAATAAAACAAATAACTAATAAATTCTTAGCATCAACAAGAAGCAGGGATGGAGAGCTGCTGGACAAGGCTGGTCACGGGAATCTGGAAAGAGTACTCCATTTCTAACACACCAGGAAAACCCATAAAGAAACACAATATAAATTAGCCAGAATCAGTTTTGTTGGCCACCAGCTAAATAATATTTTTACCAGCATGCTACAAAAACAAAATCTAACATGAAAACAGGATCAGTTCACTGCACTAAGAAGCTTCATTTTAAAATGTCATACAACATCTCTCTAAATGTAAGACTTGTCTTATTGCAAGCTCAACACCATGTTCTGTGTCCTCTGCAGTCCAGATAACCCCACCCCCACCCCTTCCCCCAAAAAAACAGAAATGCAGCCAAAACTACATTGTCCATCAAATCACCTCAGTTAAATATGTTATTTTATATATATATATATATATATATATATATATATATATATATATATATATATATATATATATATATATATA
>JAOWBL010061705.1:0-22011 GCA_028564865.1 Zenarchopterus dispar
TATATATCACATCTATCACGATATGTATCAGGTGATCTGTAATAAATATAATGATACCTAGCGGCAAACATATCATCATACCTGTGATACGTATTATCCTATGTATATCATAATTATTAATACTTACAATCCATAACATCATGAATTACTCATACAGTAGATATTATGTATTATCATATGATGATACATATAAAGATACATATAGTGATATACAGATTACGTATATCATATGTATATTCAGGATTCTAAAGTCTTCTCTAAGAGTGTTGGTGATGTCTTTCCCTCTTGGTGTTACATTAACACACACCTAAATGTTCCAGACCAGCAAACTGTCAAGACATCTAATTCCCATAAAGATTTATACACCTGCCAATGACCAGTTCATCAATGATGATAATCACTTGATCAATAACAGATGATCAGTTAATCATTGATGATGATTAACAGCTCTTAGTTGCTACTTTTAAATAATTGTCATTTGCGTTCAGGGTTTTCCACAGGATTTTTTCTTCTTTACTCGGGTTTCATATTTTTTACAAATAAATATGGGGATGGTGAAAAAAAGTCTTATGTTGTTGTTTTTTTGAGCTCATGGAGGTAAAATCAGAGGTGAAGTCAAACCGAACGCAGTAGCGTGACAGATCTGAAGACCAGCCAGCTCAGTGTCTTCGTTCCAGTTTACACTTTCACATCAACTTCCACGTCTGCAGCCCAGAAATGTGTTGTAAATTCAGTGGAGATGGTGGAGAGAGCATGCAGAGAGACCTTGGCCCCTCATCAGTCCCCCCAGACCCCCGCTGTGTTTTTCATCCAAACTCATTTAGATGTGTGACTGGGAACGAATCAGAGAGAATTACTCTGAGATCTGCCACACAAACACACAGATGTACAGATGCATGGACTCACCCCACTGCATCACTGACTTCAACTAACATCTTTCATGGGTTTTTAACCACCTTTTTCAGGTGAAAAGTCACTCCACTGGAACTTTTCCGCTTTTGCAAGGCCACATTCACGTAACTTCTTCTCAACTCTCACAGCGAATCTCAGAATAAAGATGAACTCCTTATTTACTTGTACATTCACGATTATCACATCATTAAGCGAAAAAAAAAGAATACTTTTCTCAGTCTTATGCAATGGATAATGACCTCAGTTACCCATCATTCAGACAGATGGACAGACAGCTAGGTGGACAGACAAACTGATGGACAAGAGATGGACAGACAGGAAGTAAAAAACGGTGGATGCAGCCATCAGCTCTGATATCATGTGAATTAAGACAACAAACTATTCTGGTTGCGTCAAATCTGCTTGAATCATAAAGATCTTGTCGATTTTCTTTGTCTTACGCCGCTATGCTAGCTCAAGTTTACAAGTTAGCTGTTTAGCTTGGCTCGCTAACTCCTGCTAAGCTATGATGCAAACTAATGTTCCCTTACAAACATTATGATCAAATTACAGAAATGTGTCATATTCACTTGAAAGAAAAAAAGAAATGATAAAAACAAACCTATTACTACGAGCTAAAACCAGTTGTTCAGGAATAACATGTTAATTGGTATCATAAATCATGATATTGTAGCTAAAATTGAACCTTTATTTTTTAATTGTGTCTTTTTTTAACTTAAAGATGGGAGTATCTTCAAACATCTCATCTCCAAAACAAAGTAAAAAACTGACTTAAACTAAACAAGTGCAACATGGTTACTCTTCAATCTGAAGAGGAAATAAAAGCCTGCATTAGTGAAAAAATTGTCAGAAAAAGAAGAAAAAAAAATTTTTTAATTAAAAAATTATATCATGAATGCATACAAGATAATTGTTTTTTCACGTGAATACAACACACTTCAATATTAACTCTGTCTATACACCCTCATTTCAAGTGTCGCAACTAAAAACAACACCTGGCAGTAGCTGAAATGAGGATTTATGGAACTGAAATGAAGATGAATCGAGCTGAAACGAATATTAACAGAACTGAAACAAGGATTAACAGAGTTAAAAAGAGGACTAGCAGAGCTGAAATGAGGATTAAGGGAGCCTAAATAACATCACTCTGCTAAGACATTCACTTAGATGTCTGGTCGCTTAGTCGCCTGCAACCATTGTAGGCCCATGAAGTACTGGCTGTTGTGGGGCATCTGCAGTCATAGACTGCTCACTGAGCAGCGTCGCATACTTCAAGCATGCCTTTCTCATACCATAAAGAATCATTCACATTTCTGTTTTCGCTCTTCCAGTGAGTTCTTTGACACACATCCTGTCACACCCCCATCTACAGTTTCATTGGCTAGCACTTGTGTCATAATTTGATCCTACTCCTGTCAAGCACATAAAGTTAAAAATTTCCCATCTTTTGATGAAAGCAATGTTCCCGCCATGGCACACAGAACCCATAATTCAGTTCAGCAACACTCGATGTCACACCATTCAAAGTGAACAGATGACTGTGCTCCTTCCAGCATGTACATGTGAGTGCATGGTTACTATGCAAGGGAGTCATTTGCAGTTTCATGCTAGCTGGATTAGCCTAGGAGCTTACGTGGTCGAGCAATTTTTACTAGTGGTCTTGTTAGTCAACCTGGAAGGGTCCTGAAATGATCCGGTTACTCAACTGGAGGCTCTAGCTGTTGTCAGAGGTAGGATGGTCAGTACAGAATGACTTATTGTTGGATCAAACTCCTAGTGGTCAGTGGAGGAACTACAGGCTTTCTTTATTTCCTGGTTTGTGGCAGTCTAGTAAACTTGATATAGTAGCCCCTTCAATGGATATATGGATGTCTCTCACTGAGGAGTACAACAAGGCTCTGTATCAGGTTCTTTTCTCATTTAATTTTACATGGTAATTAATATAAATGTAATTTTTATATGTACTCTTATTTATGCTCCCAATCGGTATTCCAGATATTTTTAGAAAGGAATGGGCCCCATGTGCTCCAGACCAAGTTCAACTTAATTTACTTGTGTCCCCAGAGGGACATTTGGATTTGTGGTAAAGGGGATAATTTATAATTATATAACATCTATTACAATATGTTTTGTCTCTAGACCCATAACATGACTGCTGAGCGAATATTAAAGAAAGAATAGCAGGTAAAAACTCCCCTTAAGAGTGAAGAAACTCTTGATCAGGACCTGGATCATAAGGTCCTGCTGAAGACCAGCCAGGTACAGAGCAAAAGGACAACGTAGCACCTGAAACTCTTTGTAATTGGTATCTTCAATGCCAGAATATCTTTGAAATGTTTTGGGAAAGGATGAAAACATTAAAAAATACTAAAAACTACGCTGTCCCAATAATTACTTTAATGTGTTTCATAGTTCTTTACTTTAGTGACTTATAACAAAAATGTTAGAAATTGTGAAGAATCGTGTGCATTAATGTACACAGGATTTAAGTACAGCAGAAGCTGTTGACTGTGAATAAAACCAGTCCATCGGCAGCAACCTGACCTCTGGGCTGCCACTTGGTCTTTGGTGGAGGATGAACTTGTCATGATAGTAAAATTTAAACTGGGCATCATTGGCGTGTAGGGCACAATAAGAAGTTTCTTCAGAAGGTCAAACAGCTGGGCTTGAATGTCTCCCAGTTGGAGCTTCTCCACTGTCTTTACTGAGCAGCCCACTCCCACTTAGGCAGAGACGCCAGCAGCAGGTGGACATCTGAAGACGAGTGGGTGCTGACACTCTGTGACCTGAACTCTGACCATCAAAGGCGTCTATACAGCGTAGCTAACGCTCACAAGACCAACCACAGCATCACGATTAAGCACTAAAAACGGCCATAATCATTAGCATTTTGAAGATAATATGTTTTGTTGTGGAGTTAATTTTACTAACAGACTGCTGCGACCAGCTGTGGGTCATCTGGAAGTGTCTGAGTGTGAATCTTATGTTAACAGCTAGCAGTTAATAGCAGTTAAATGACTTGCAGTCACAGACTTTACCACATCATACCTTCTCCTGGAGCCGGGCGAACCTTCAGGTTGTTTTGCACCCTTGCAGATACTAGCAAAGGTGGATCAGCTGTAAAACTAATGAACATACATGGAGAACTTGTACCAGTAAACATAAACAGGTTAGCTGGTGAACCTACATGGATCGCTGCAGCGTATTACTCCGGTTACAGCTTCTTTTTATTGGCTTCCTTTTAAATCCATGATTGAATTAAAAGTTCTTCTCCTCACTTACAAAGCATTTAATGGTCGAGCTCCATCATATCTCAAAGAACTTCTAGTTCCCTACCGTCCTGTCAGAACGCCTTGTTCTCAGACTTCAGACTGCTCGTGATTCCCAGAGTTTCCCAGAGAAGAACAGGATGTAAATCTTCAGAAGTCAGGCTCAGTTTAAGTCCCAGCTGGTCTTCATGACACAGACACTCTCGCTAGTTTAAGATTAGACTTAAAACTTTAGTTTTTAATAAAGCTGATAGTTAAGGTTGGCTCAAATAACCTGGACCATCTCCGTTCTCCACAGCTTTTTGAGACCATTATTTTTGCATTTGTTTCTTTTTTTCTGATTGTACACTCTGTAGGTGGAAATGTGGCAAAGGCATGTCTGTCCATATCAGACATCCATTTCTGCATCCAACCTTCAGGTTCATTTACACTGTAGGCATGTATGACCATCAGGATCTGCAGATCCTGGGTCAGGTCCTGCAGGTGCTTCAGAAACTACTGAGGGTCAAGTGTTTCAGAAGGAGGGGTGAAAAATGTCACATGGACAGTTTTAACTGGTCCTCTACACACCACCTGTTGCTCCCTGTGGGAGGTTTGCGCTTCATCCTGATCTGAGGTCAGGGTTAGCGGTCAGCAGCTCTCTGAACACTTTACAGACCAGCGGGGGTGGAATGCCCAGAGCATGTGAACTTCTAAGGAGGAGAAGATCTCAGTCTCAGAGCCTCCAGACCTCACTGAGCATGTTAAAAGTCCATGACAGCAGACTCATAAGAAGATGCAACCAGGAACCAGTTTGTTTGGAAGAGTTTCCAGGAAAAAAACTCTTCTGTCTAAGAAGAACATGGAAGCATGTATGAAGTTCACAAACCTCCATTTGAACAAACCAGCAGACTTCTGGAACACTGTCTTCTGGACAGATGAGACCAGTATGGAGATGTTTGGCTTTCATGTCCAGAACCATGTTTGGAGAAGACCAAGCACAGCATTTCAACAGAAACACGTAGGACTGACTGTCAAGCACAATGGTGGAGGGATGATGATCTGGGCTTACACTACAAGTAGAGGATCTGCACACCTTGTAACCAGGTTGGCAGGGCTGAGACTGGGCAAGAAATCTGCAATATAGAAATATCAGTCCACTGTTCAGAGGTGTATTGTGGCAAGAACCACATACATCAAGAACTTGTTATAGTGAATGTAGGCAGATCAGCTGTTTTATTGGAGAAATTACACCCATGAGTTGTCATTTAAGCGAAGGCTAACTACGCCTAAGCCAGGGTCCCCACTCAGCTCCTTTTACTTCTACAGCAGGACGATAGAGAGCATCTTCTGCTATGGTGCTACAGTGTGTGTGGTATTCCAGCTGCACTGCAGGAAACTCAAGACACTTAACAAGAACAATCAGAACTGCACAGAGGACCGTCGGTACGACACTCTTAGACCTGAACATGGTCTCTGCTAGCTGGCTGAGCACCGTCACCACAGAACCCACCCACTGACCCACTTCACAAACGTTTGGCCCCCAACCATTAGGTTTAAGTTCTGATCCAGCAGACCGACGAACAGCTTCTTCCTGAGAGCTGCTGCCTCCACCAAAACAAATGTCATGGTCTCTTAAAATTAAGTCTTATCTTATGTAGATTGTCCAAGGGAACCTACAAGGATTAATTTTTCTACTGGCAAACTTATGTTAGTACAAGTACTTCACGTACTTGTACTAGCAAGCTTGTGTGCACTACTTTTGGTATCAGTGACGCAGCCTCAGTGTGGCGCAGGCATGATCTGCAAAACCAGTTTCAGCTGGATTAAACCTCTTTCTACAGCAGTCACGAATTGACAAATTTTGTTTTGGATAAAAGTTTGGCTCTTCTCATTACCGACCCTTTGCTGACAATAATCAGACCTGCTTAGTGGGAACAGATTTAAATACAAAAACAGAACTACGTAACACTTCATAAATAACTTATTAATTTCCTTTCAGGCCACTTACTTTCAATATCCCAACAATTCTTAGGAAGTACCTGTCTAATATTTATGAGCCTGAAAGTGGCCAATTTGTGTGAGCCTAATGACAGGAGTGCTGATTCTAATTACACTGGTTGAAGTGGGATTTGACACATTTTAAAGAGCGTTGACTGGTTGAACCAGCAGTGTCAGAAACAACCTGGAACTGCCATCAAACGTCACTCCAATAAAAGGGTTTTGTTTAATTAAAGCCAACGTACCCCTTCATAATAGTGCAACCTGACATATCAGGAGATTTGTACTTGTGCCCCCACCCTGTCCCCTCATGTAATTAATAAGACAACAATATCGCCACACAACAAAGACAAAGATGCTCAGAAACAAAATGGAACTGGGATTCCCTGATGACCTGCAAGGGTTTGAGGTTTAAAAACGCTGGTGAAATCTGGAAAAATCTGGGTATCTGTCATGAAAACACAGGCAGAGAGGACACCCCAAAACCCCTGGTGCTATTTTATTTCAGACCCTCAGATATTAGAGGAAGCTATAGCCCCTCCTCCCCCCGCAGTATGACAGAAGGTTATTGGTGATACAGTGAAGCTCAGAGGGCCATCATCAGACAGCACAAAGAATTAAGGGCGTCAATGATGAGAGAATAAGGAGGTTCTTTTGTGATGGAGGCCCCTCTGGCCTGAAAAGACCCTCACCCCACCAGCAGTGAGCCATAGAGGAATGGGTTTGTGATAAAGTGGCAGAGCGGACCCTAATAAAAAAGGAAAAAGGATGTGGGTGCAGGCAGATGAAGAGTAAACCTGCAGCAGGTTCGACCCATAAAACCAGAATCAAGAACAAAGTATATCTGTCTTTGTATGTGATCAGTTTTCTTAGAACGACACTATTATTTTACGTCATGTTCTGTTTCTCACGTTGATTAGGAAGCCTATTGTATTTGTAACTATTATAATTATATTCCTCCCCTTTTTTACCCATAAAAGTCTGAGCAGCAAAAACTAGAAACCATTCAGACACCAGATGACTTGTACACATGCAGCAGTTCCGTAACCCTCTGTGATGGTGTTACAATATGAAGACTTGTGGTTTTTCCTCTGCATGGGCTAGAACCAAGAAGCAACAATCCAACTACCAATACCAATGAGAAACTAAAAAACAAAAACAAACAAACAAACAAACAAACAAACAAACAAACAAAAAATAGGTCCAGCCCTGCAGTTCCTTTACCAACCACTAGGGTCTCTGGATCTAGACTTGCGGTTCCTCGACTGACCACTAGGGTCTCAATCCAACAGTGATTTCGTCTCCATTAAACCCCGTGTTAAAATATCCAACTTTACAGCAGAAATAAACCTATTTACAGTCTGGTATAAAAAGCAGTTTTGGTCTCCATACTTAGGTCTCACTTCCATGACAACTGTATGAGAGATTTGAATGAACCTTAAATATTATGGTACATTTTTCTGTACCAATACATTTTCGTATGACTAGAGGTAAATTAAAATAAATCACTTTTTCATGTAAAATTAGGGGTGTTGTATTTTGATTGATGGTTGGCTGTTATCAATTTCTCATCAGTCATCTTTTTTTTAAGCTGGTCTATTGAGCTGCCAGCTTCGCAAAAACAGCATTGATTAACTGCAATGGTCATTTCTGATTTCTGATTCAACACCGTTTCGATCTACGTTTAAGACGGTGTTGAAAACTGGCCTCTTCTAAGAACACCTTCTGATCCCCTTTAACTAATCGAATGTTGTCTTAACTGCACTTCAAAATACTGTTTCATCCACGCCTATTTTGTGGCTTGATTGTGTTCCACTGTTGGAAAGACTTTTTGGATAAAAGTGTCTGATAAATGTAATGTAACATGCACTAACAGGTATAATCTGCTCAACAGCCAATCAAATTTCTATTCGAGGTCAATCCATCCATCCATCCATCCATCCATCCATGTACAGGGTTAAAAGGGTCTGCTGGAGTCTATCCCAGTTCATTGCAGGCGAAAGGCAAGGATACACCTGGATAGGGCCCATGTCCCTCACAGAACTACATACATAGACAAATGAGTGTACACGCTCACATGCACACTCTTTTGGACAATTTAGAATCAGTAATAAACCTAACATGCATGTTTTCGGTTGTTGGAGGAAGTCGGAGTAACTGGAGGAAACCCTCACAACCACACAGAAATTCTCCTGCTGAGCCCAGGAGTTGAACCAGTGAATGACCTTTATTCATGAAACTTTATTGACTTCTTTATAATGACATGTGAAAAGAATGAACCAAATAGGAAACTAACTGACCAGTGGTGAGCTATAATTAAGGTTTTACTTATATCCTGGGTAGTAAAGAAGGAAAACTCTTCTTCTGAGTCTGTGTATTTTATCAAACCAAGCGTCTTTATGTTCACAGTTCTATTTTGTCATTTTTTTAAGGTAACGATTTCATAAAGATGACGGGTGCATCTTCTAGTTCTCAGTAAATGAGCTCTCCATCACCTCCAGACATCTCTGACGAAACGTTATTCAAAGAATTGTGATATTTCAGACTGTTTCAGGTTACGGTCCAAAAATGACTAAAGTCCTGCTCCTTTATGACTCTATGGTCTATATGTTCTGATGTACAACTTAAAATTTCAAGAAAATCAACATGATCGATATTCATTTGCTATCTGGAAAATTTGGTGAGCTTTCATCCATGACGGGGCGCTGGTGGGGCAGATCTGACTGAACCCCAATTGCCATAGCTAGAGTTATTCCTCAAACTTATGACAGAAAAAGGTGAATAATTAGCATTTAATAGGAAATTTAATGGAGTTATCACAGGAAATTCTTTTATTTTAATCTTGGCCAATCAAGTTTAACCCTTTAATGCTGGATGTAAAATATTTGAATTTCTGAAACCTCTGTACCAACCTAATAATCAAAGAAGAAAAACGTTTTAGACAAATCCTAAAATTATAAAATATACATAACCTTACCTCATGTATTTATAATAATAGGAAAAAAATTGTTATTTAGAAATTGTTAAATACAAAGTAAGAAGTTTTTGATTTTAATATATAATTAAAACTTTAAGTTTTAAAAAAGATTTTTTTGTGTGTTTTCATATGTAATGTATTAAAGGGTTAAGACAGGTTTAAGACGTTCTTCAGTAGTCCACGGTGGAACCAGATAAATATTCAGACAGCCGTCGTCATGACTCTGCTGCATGATTGACACCTGCATCCGCTCGGCCTCGAGGAGCAGCCAGCCGTTCTCTTGTGCCTTGGCTCTGCATGGTCGATCACGGCGGTCCCGCCTCCAGGGCCCTGGCTGCCGAGGCCCTACAGGGACTCGTTCTGTCCCTGTTGACACGTTTAGGAAGTAGAGCTGGCCTGTATTTGTCCTGAGCCAGCAGGGAGGATGGAGGACAAAAGGAGGGGAGGACGAGGGGAGGATGAGCGTCTAGACATCAACGCTTCACAGCATCAGCCATTTTTAATACTACTCTCCCCCACCCTCCTTCATGCTGCAGGGTGGGAAAGAAAGAGGGTTCAGGGGGGAAGGTGGTGAGCACTGAGTCACTGATTCAGATCAGAACTCGAGCTTGACCTTGCTGGTTTTTGACCCCACAGATCTGGTGGGTGCAGTCTGCATCAGCTTTGAGCTGTGAACACTTTAAATGTCATCATCTGGAGAAATCAACTTCCTCTGAAAATCTTCCAGCCTTCAGGCTGCACTGCATTAAAAATATTAAATATTTCTCTTGTTCCACTATCAACAAATACGGATTGACAGTCATGTCATTCTGTTTTTATTTACATTTTAAACAGCATTCAAGTTTTTTTAAATTGCGGTTGAACATGAACATGAAAATCTCCCACTATGAAGGCTTCATTTAGCACTGAGATTTAAAAAAGGAAGAATTCAGAAACACAGTAAGGCCTAAGTAGACAATACATCATAACAAAGAGAGTCCAGGTCCAGACCATCATCCCTCCACCACCGTGCTTGACAGTGGGTCTGTAGTGTTTCTGCTGAAATGCTGTATTCTGTTTATCTCCAAACATGGTTCTGGACATGAAGACCAAAGATCTTTGGTCTCACCTGTCCAGAGGACAATGACCTAAGTAATATAAACTGGTGGGACAGAGATGAAATCTGGATAAATCTTTCAGAAGATATGCTGGTCAAAGTAATCATTGTTCCTGTGGCAGATTATTTTGTTTCATCAAATTATCTCACAAATACCTTTGTGATTTAGATTTCAATTGGGTTATATGGTTGTATTCTGACCCTCTTCAGCTGTAACCTGGTAAATAAAACCAATATAAAGAATCAAACAAGTAAGAGAGTAATACATGTAGGTTTATTGAAATTCTGCTTCGAAGAAGGAAAAATTAAATGAAGTCAACGGTAAAAATATGTTGGATTTATTCTGTCTACAGAGTAATAAAATTCAAAATAAATATCAAAGTTAGCATTTTAATTTATATTTTCCAAGTTCTGCCACTGCTTTCTGATCTTTGTTATGATTTGTGTTTGTGGTGAAGCAGTGATATTTGTTCATGGAGCTACAGCTTCCTGAACAGGTGCATTGTGGGAGTGTGTTAGTCATGGGTGTACATACATGTGTGATGCAGGTGGGGGGTGGGGAGGAGGTGACGGGTCAGTGATCTATTTTGAACGAGTATTTACTGGTTCTTTAATAAACCTTTGACCCCCCCGTGGGGTCATATATCTAGAAGCACCTGCGCTGTGCTGCCACCCACCGTGAAGCGCCAACATGGAGAATGAGGCAGGACTCCCCAGAGACGCTGGACTTGTCTCACCTCCAAACATCTCTGATCTTGTGTTTCACTCCCAGTTTGTAGATGAATTCTTCATTTAATGACAAATTGCTCGATTAGAGCAGGAAATGAAAGGAAATAAAAGCTCAAAGGCCTTTAATGAGGATATTAATGAGTTATAAACACATTTAATTTGGCAATAATATGTATATTTTTGGTTTATTTCAAATATAGGAAAATTACAGTGAAATGACTAAAGGACATTAAAAAATGAAAACAAAAATTAATTTCCCATTCCCCTAAGAAATTATGCTAAACACTCCCAACAGAAATTACACAAAAGAGATTAGAAAAACTACATTAAAACAAAATGAGACTATTAAAAATTACAAATTAACAACAAATAAATTACAGAAATTATGTTTTAAAATTACACTATTAAATCACATTGAAAACCTTAAATTTCAACAAAATCATGGGATAACAAAATTACACTAAACATTTTCTAAATATTAATATAAATTACAATTCTTAAAAAAAGAAACTGAAATTGAAAAAAATACTGAAATGATCTTACAACATCCATCACAGCAGAAATAAGCAAACAAAATAAAAAACTTTATTTTAAAAATAAAATAAAAAATGACAATTACATTAAAAACCTCACAATACACGTGAAATATTTTGTAACACCACTGGTCAGTTAGTAATTATTTCATTAAAACTGCATGTGTATTTAATGAGTTATATCTGACAAAAAAAAGACAACATTTTGTTAACTGGCTGAACTTTAACAATGAACATGAATTATTTTCTCTTTAATGTTGATCAGTCACTGGGTTTTTAAAACAATAATTTAACGCTTTTCTTTTGATGGTCTTATTGATTAAAAAAATTTAAGAATTTCATCCATCCATTTTCTTGACCCTCTGAATCCTGTTAGTGAGTCACAGGAGTTTATCTAGCTCATTACAGGTGATAGGCAGGGGGACACCTGGACAGGCCACCAGTCCATCACAGGGACACATACAGCGACAAACAACCACGCACACTCACGCCTATGGACAGTTTAGAGTTCTCAATCAACCTTATATACATGTTTTTGGACTGTGGGAGGAAACTGGAATACCTGGAGAAAACTCACGCAAGCACAAGGAGAACATGCAAACTCCACACAGAAAGACTCCTGCTGGGCCGGGAGTTGGACCAGGAACCTTCTTGCTGCGAGGCAACAGTGCTAACCACTAAGCCTTTAAGAATTTTGGTCTTATCTGCTTTTTTTTTTTTTTTTGACTGTTTGATCATTTCATTTCAGACTATTTCTGTTGTTTCAGACATCATATACAAAACACAACATGATGGAAACTGTGAACTTTCACCAAACTTAATGCCATAATTGCTCTTCAAGCCAAAAGAACCATGGAACCACCTGAGAACACCTCATATCTACGTGCACTGTGGTGGAAGGATGATGGCCTGGACCAGGACATCTGTTAGTCATTGAGTGGACCATGAACTCCTCTGTAGACCAGAGCTTTCTAGAGACAGATGTGAGGACAGCTTGTCAGATAGGAGGAACTGGGTCATGTGACAAGAAGCAATCTCAAAATAACATTTGACTCCAAAAAATACAGTTCTTTTTGCAAAGCTAGCTTTCCATGCTTTGTATTGTTAATTTCTTTTATTTAGCTTCCAAAGTTGGATGCTGACCTGCAGTCCCACCCTCTGCCACCCCAGTGTTTACCTCCACCTGTCTATCTAGATGTCTCTGTAGGACACAACTAGTTCTTGGTCTCTCAAAAGCACAGAGAGAAGATTTGTATTGTAATAGACGCTATACAAATAAAACTGAATTAAAGTGAATTTAGTGTTGGATGTTTCATCTCTCCTGTTGTTGTTTTCGGGTGTGTGTGAGTGTGTGTGGTGGTGGTGAGGGGGTAGAGCAGCATCAGCAGCAGACGGCCGCTCCTCCTCATTTGAATGTGAAAGTATTCTCGGGCTCATTCATCTCCCCTGCTGCAGTGTATCTTCAATCTGTCCCACTTGGCTCTGACCCCCCCTTACAGAGGGTCAGCGGTTCAACTCGGGGAAACACCCCTCCATCACTTCTGGTGTCACTCAGAGGCCATCACATCAGCCCTCGGTAACGAGGCCAACAGCACCCTTAACAATAATCTAATTAGCTATCAATGAGCTCCTCAGCCCTGGCGTGATAGGTTCTTTATGGCCTTGTAGGAGGGGGAGTGTGAGGGTGGGGGTATGATTACAAATGAGACGATGAGACATGCTTATAAATGTTTAACATGCGCTCAACACACACAAACTAAAGACAGGAGGCTTCAGAAGAAGAAAGTCAACCTTCCAAAGTGATCCTGTCCAAGTCCAGATCTTAACCTCACAGAGATGCTGTGGACCAACCTCAGGAGGGACTTTCACACCAGACATCTGGTCCTGGATTGGTTCCTCCTTAACAGTGCTGATCCAGATTCTACTAAACCAGCTCCAACTAGATGTGCACCACTAATGAGTGGTGCTGAAGGACGGAGTCACAGAGACTCTTAATCCATTTTAATGAAAAGACAAAAACAACATGTAATATCCACATGCAACACAAACGATGGTCGAAACCTCAGCTTTAATCTTATCAAACATTTCCACCTAAACTAAACACAGTTCCAACACCAAGCAACCTTGGAAAACACATCGTTAAAAAAGGTGAAGTTGTAGTTGGCTACAGAAGCCTGACTAATGACCGATGGCTGTAAACATTAGCCTGTTTTTTGGTTTAAAGCTGAGACTGTTTGTGCTTAGAAGTTGGAATGTCCTCATTTTAAAGCTAATATATCTAACTGTGCTGTTAACTGTACAAAGAGACCGCTGAGACTAGTCCAGGGGTGTCTTATGTACAAAGAATTACACAACTTTTATAATAAATGTCATATGTCATACAACTAAATATGGAAAAACATGTTTACACAGAAATGTTGAAATGAATCCGTGCATACACTTGTTCCTGTGCCCATTTCCTTTATTCCTCCCAACTGATGTGGAATTCAGCTTTCCACTTGGACCTCCTCATCTCCTCCCATTGATATCTATGTAAATGAGTAGAAATACGTGACAAACATCCAGCTTTTGTCCAAGAGGAACCTAGGTTAGTCTGGAAGGTTTGTTCGGTCTGAGAGGTTCTGAGGTGGTCTGGGAGGGTTGAGGAGGAATGAACCTTAGCAGAGCAGCCTTAAGCAGCTATCTTCCCCTTGGGTGAAAGCTGCTCGCTATCGTCTAACTAGAGGAGTTCTGCCAGTTCTTGCCTCAGCTCTGGCAGAAAAGATTCTGAATAATGACTTCAGAAATGAAGATATTTGAACTGATTTGATCAGAATTCATCTACACTGACATTAGTTAGCATCATAGGCTAACATAAACTCAGTCAACCGAGTTAAATGAACTAACTTGTGGTAACTGAGGTAACGTGGGTGTGTTTGAGCTTGCTCCTAGGACCTGTTTGCCCATGTTTGTGGTTAGTTAATGTGGTGCAGTGCAGAGTCAAAAAAGAGGCTTCAAAAAACTCTTCAGACACCAGTGTGTGACATCACAGTGGGTGTGTCCTGTTCTTTTTTTTTTTTTGAGGTCTATGAGCTTACAACCTGAGGAGATCAGCAGGACATGTAAAGCCCTCAGCCCTGCTGTATGACCTGGGGTTGGTCGTGTTCTGATGGTGTTACATAACACAGTGACCATGGAAGTGTGGCATTGTCTCAGTCCTATCCTCATAGCTCCCCAGCCCCCACCCCCCCGACTGGGTCAGACCCCTGGTCTGCCTTTCTGATCCGCTACATTAGTTTAGTGGCGCAGAGCAGTGGCACGCTAATGACACACGGGCGTGGATTCTGCAGCTCATTCATCATACTGCCCCCTCCAATCCCACTGGCCTTTTATCAGGCCCCCTGGCCAGCCCCGTGTCATTGCCTCCAACATTAATCAGCTGTCCGGATGGGCCGGGGCAGCTGATAATGCCGCATTAGCCTCTGCGCTCCACAATCATTACACACCAATGAAAAAGCCAAAGATTTCAGGTCCCACCCACCCACCCACCAGCTATCCACAGCCAGAGATCCTCCTCAGGCCACAACAAATGAACCCAACAAGGAGATGAGAGAGCTTGTTGAAGGAGGAAGGCTGACATGTTCCTTCGTCTTCCTCCCTGTACCAGAACATTACACAGTTTAGCGAAACAGCTGATTGCTCACTGGCTGATTTTCCATTAGATTATTCAATGAATCATCATCAATTCTAAGTGTTTGAAATTTCAATTAAGAAACAGTCTGAATTAAAAACACAATATAAAAAAGCTAATAAAACTATGAAGATATTTGTAAAAGTGAAATAAGCTTTTTACCCCTCCACCAACCAACAGGAATCCTTGCTTTCACAACAGGAGCATAAATTAGTCCTGTCCCTTTAAGAAGACACACCAGACTTCAGCTTATAAACACCTGTCTTCTTTCCAACCTCACCACCACCTTTGATATAGTGGTTCATCTTGTTAGGATGTCTCCCAAACACCTTCCCATGGAGATGTTTCATGCATGTTCAACCAGGAGGAAGCCTCATGGTCCACCCAGGACACACAGGGGAGATTATGTCTGGTCTGGGAACACCTGGACGTTTGATGGCAGCAACACATCTCAGTAAAAGTAATTATAATAACTAATAATAAAATGATGAAATTGGTTTGGGGATTCAGCTGGACATGACTCATCATCATCCATCCTGCTGACCTTCACCACAGCTCACCCATCAGCAGCAGATCTGCTCAGTGATAGATGCTTCTGAATGTGATGTCCAGAGGACCTGCAGCCTTCAGCAACGATGCATCGGTACGCATCATAATTATGAGACATGCTTTCACTTCCTGTCTGCCTGTATGAGCAAGCTGGTGTTAGTGGTAACTGAACATCCATCACTGGCAGACGCCAGCAGATTAGTGGGGTTAGCCCAGTGATTGATAGCCACTGAGGAGGTAGTGATGAGCTCCTTTAGTGTCCGTGGAGCTGGGCCTTGTGATGTCACGGGCTAACCCCCCCAGCCCCCAACTCTCACCAAACTGGGGCAGATGAGAGTCTGTTTGTAGCCCTAAGAGCTTGAAGGTAGTACATCAAAATATGTCTGATCCCACCTCTGACAATAGGGACTCCATGTACAAATGTTAGCTGGGATGTGGTTTAACATAACTGATCATAAAAATTTCTAGGTACAGTTGTTATGGATGTGTAATCTAACTATTGAGACCAGAACTATTTATTTGTACCAGATTCTAAATTGGTTTATTTCTGCTCTAAAGTTGGATATTTTAACATGGATGTCAATGGAGATAAACTCACTGTTGGATCCCTAGTGGTCAGTAGAGGAACTGTAACTTTTAACACTTCTATGGAGGGTCAGTTTTCATTAGTGGAGGTTTCATTTTGGAAAAATAATGAAATATCTTGGTTTTAAACCATCTGAAGAGAAATAAAAGTCAAAATAAACCTAATATAGCTCACTTGTCCTCTGATTTGGGCTTATATTTTTTTATTCTGTATATTAACAGTGATCAGACGAAAATGAAGCAACAACATACGAAGGTGCATGTCTGTGATGCACATTCACCTGCCCTCCAGAAGTTCAGTCAGTAAGTCTGACCTCCAGAAGTGGGATGATGAATCCTGATAGCTGATAGCATCTTCAGAGCTGTTCACGCCCTGGAGGGTTGTCTCCGGCCGTACATCACTGATCTGCAGATACATGAAGCTGAACTCCCCCCTGAACCAAACACACAGCACCTCAAATGCCAGAAAAATTTTCCAGCTGCCTTCAGGAGGCAGTGAACGCTTAAACATGGAAACCCCAGCTCACTGGTCCAGTTTTCATCATCGACAAACTCTCAAAACAGCAGAACAGACTGGGTGGAAATCTAAATCCAGGAAAACTAGTTTATGAGGCCAGTTCTGCTGAACCTTCATGTAGAAGAATCAGCAGAACTTTTCTGGCCTAACAGTGTCTGTCCAGTTAATCCCACACCTGGTAAAGAGATTCAGAAGCTCCAAAATCACCAATTATGACTCTGACCAATGCCACAGACAACACAAAAATGGCCAAGTGGCTGGCAACAACAAGCCTGGATGCCCACCTGCCCTCAGTTAGCTTGGCTTAGCTCATGCTGACTTACGATGGTACTTAACTTTAGCTTACATCCATTGTGACTGAACCCATCCTCGTTTCAGAGGTTGCTTTGACAGTGAGCTCTGAAATGAAAACTGCAGGAGCTCCGGATGAGCTATAAGGCTCCCAACAGCTGTCCAGGGGTGGCTGAGGTTGACGTGTTCACTGGTTCCGATCAAGAGCGGGTCTCAGCGATCTGTCAGTACAATTACCAGCACACAGCACTGTGTTAACACACACATGAATGGCAGAGTGAAAACATATGTATACAGTAAATATTGTTATATAAAGTACATGTTGTTACATAAAGTACATATTGTTGAGTGTCTGGTTTAGTAAAAGCCACTAAAGCCCAGAATGTTCTGGAGTTTTAATGTAATCAATTGTGGAGACAGTCCTGGTTATTATCCCATCAGGCCGTGTCATCGCTGGAGGGGCGTGTCTGTAGGCGGGTCATCACTTCACACCATCACATGAGCAGAAGTCAGAGCTGATAAGATCAGCGTCTGCCTCAGCTGATGTTCAAGCTGGGATTTATGGGTAACAGAGGTTATGGCGGCGTCTGCTGCCATCCTGAAAGAAGAGGCGGATGCAGAGTTGCCGCCGGCTGGTCCCCGAGACTGGTTCAAGTCCAGATCTCCTGGCGATCTTATCTGAGTCATGGAGGTGGAGGAACGCTGCTGGACACTTCCTGTTAGGTTTTATCTGAAATGTTTCCCGGAAAGGATAACGCCTTTAAGGATTGCCTCTCTGCGGTCACCGTTGGCCTCAGACCCCCACACCCCCCATCCGCGTTTCAAAGGGCAGCAGCATGACCTTTACTGGTTCCACCGCTGGAAAAGTTCATGAGCTGAGAGTCCTCAACAAAGCAGAAGACCAGAAGACATGGACAACAGCGTCACAGCAGCAGGGAGCCACCATTTCAGCTGGAAAAAAAGTTATGAAATCAAGAGAAAAACCTATGAGAATAATAGTCACGTGAGTAAAAAGTGGCTTTAACATGATTTCACAATGAGGAGAAAAAAATCACAACAAAATATTTTACAATGATTTTACATGAAAAACTTAAATGTATTAGGGAAAGATGTGTAATTCTACAAAAAAAACGTCATAACTTTAGGAGGAAAATGGAAACATGAGGAAACCTGAGAGTGATAATTATATATAGGAAGAGTACTAAACAATAGTACTAAGTATTACATAATAGTAACATGTAATAAAGCCCCAATTTGCAACATTCTAGTGAATACTGAAGCTCACCTGCAAAACGTTTAGTTTTAGATGTTAAAGACTGACGTGATGAAAGCACCATACTTGTACATGTACACAACTATGACATGTACATCTACCTATACTGTACCTATAAATGTACATGTGCATATACATGTACATACATGTATATATACATGTATGTACATGTATATTTACATGTATGTACATGTATATATACATGTACATATATATGTATACATACAAGTATGCAGTGAGAAAAAAAAGAAATTACACACAAAAAAAGTCATTTCATGAGAACCAAGTTGTGGTTTGATCACAAATAGTTTTATGAATGAGAAATTTGTAATATTGAAAAGGAAAAAAGTTGATGTAATTTGTTCTGATAAACAAGCCATACTATTGTTCTAGTACAGTCTACTATCATGACTTTATTATTACAAAAAAACAGTGGCTCTGCTGGTCAGAACCGAGTTCTGGACCTGGACCAGGATTTGAGTCCGACATCAGACAAAGAAGACACTTCTGAGCCAGGTTTGAAGAACAAACTAAAGCAAAATAAAACTGTAACTAAAACCCAGAAGCAGATTTTTAATCCTGATCCTCTGACACCACCTGAGGATCATAGTTAGCAGTGACCTTTACAGGAAACTTCTGGAAGCTCTTCCTCTAATAAGCAGTGTCTGCTTTCATCCTTTTCGCCTGTTTTACAGAAATGCATTTGAAACGAGCTCATGGTACGTCCTCATGAAGTTCTGGAAGCTGATCTTCCTGTCGGCGGACTGTCAGCAAGGATGATGGTGAGAATTAGCTCTGACCTTTAAGGAGGCGGGGTGGAAGGCCTGTCATTATAGAGGTAACAGGAAGACATTACCTCGCCTTGGTGACCTACACCGATGCTACTCAGATAACAGATGAAGGATTGCTGCCCTGATGCTGCCAACAGAAAGAAATGCTGCATTTTTCTATAACGTCTCACCAGAGTCAGCAGGTCCCATCCACAAGCTCAGATCAACATCTCTATAGTTCAGTTTTAGCATCAGGAAGTCATTTATACAGTATATCTACTCTTTTTCCTGCGGAAAATCCTTAGTACCTCTGCAGATCTTCCACATGATTTAGGAACAGCAGCCAGGTGCTGCTATACATCAATGCTTAATGAACTCGATCACCAGCAGGTGTGCAGACCTCTACAAAAGCAGATGTTTGCTGGTCTGGAGGATTCATGTGTGTGTTAACACAATACCAAAAGGGAAAGACATCAGCAGTGGTCTCAATTGCTGATGCAGATCATTATGGGAAAAGTTATAAAAGCATTTCCAAAATATTTGGAGTGCAGCATCCTAGAGTGAGAAAGATTAGTCACAAGTGGAAAACATTCAGGACAGCTGTCAATCATACCAGGAGGAGATGTCCAGGTCTTTTTTACCTGGACCTGTATGTTTTGGGTAGTTGTTCCACAGGAAGACCCATTCACGGTCCATCTTCAATGTTCTGGCTGAGTGAAGGAGATTGGTGAGTGAAGGTGAGCGTGCCCAAGCATGTATTCCAGCCATCCACATGGTGCTGCTGTACGAGGAAAAATAGGCCTCCAAAACCCAGTGGATGTGTCCAGTTGTCTGGCTTACTTCTGGACAACTACATAAAAAAAAAAAAAAAATCTTTTTTTTTTTTTGTTAAATTTTTTTTTTTTTTTTACATTAGCCCGTTTCTGACAGTTTTTGTCCCGCCCTCAAAAAACTGAAAGTGAAAGTAAAATGAAGTCATCTGGTCATTCATATTATTTTTTGCAAAATTGTAAATAAGCCATCTACAGACGAGGGACAATTTTGATTGGACAAGCTGTTTCAAAGTTACACCCTAATCAGTTTTGTGGGTGTGGCCTTCAATTTATTTTTCCACAATAAATTCAATTTGACAGTGACAATCAGTACAACATTTAATGGAACAAATTTATCAAAATGTCATTTACAGAGGATGCTACACCCCCTGCTTTCCATATTTTGTGAACCACCTGATCTAAAAAAAACAAAACAAAACAACCATGGTTACCTTCTACAAGACTTAAGCAGTAGGAGGAGCCTAAAGCCCTAGTTAGCTGACTTTTAACATGGCTGCTCAAAAACCAGTCAAACTTCAGAGGTCAATATTCATAAACATGTGTCAGGGATGTTCATGAAAGATCATAAACTTGTGCCTATCGTGAAAAATGACCAATTTTGAGACCAGCTTGACAGCAGGGGGTGTGTTAATCACACTGAGAAAAAGAGGAGAAGCAGAGACTAAAATGTTTAGGCTCTTGTTGGGAGTGACAAGGATGGATAGGATCAGGAACAAGTACATTACAGGGTCAGCAAATGTTAGATGTTTTGGAGATAAACCCAGAAAGGCCAGATTGAGATGGTTTGGACATTTGCAGAAGAGAGATAGAGAAGATATCTGTAGATGGGTGATGAGGTGAGACCTGCCAGGAGGGAGGTCTAGAAGATCACTAAAGAAGAGATGTATGGATGTAAAGAAAGATGAAATAAAGTTAGTGGGTGTGAGAGAAGAGGATGCAGAGGATAGTGTTAGATGCAGATGGATGATTCACCATGGCAACCCTTGAAGAGAACAGTTGGAAAAAAAAACGATTGTTGCTTATATCTGGGGAGTTAAAGGTTATAAAAGTCTTTTTACTTCCCCTGATTCTATTTTTTTTTAATCAAATAGCTCAAACTAATATCAGGTTTCAGGTTCTCATTCTTGTATCTTGGAGACACTGGGATATTTTTCTATTTGTGAATGTGATTAGCTCTTGTTGGCTCTCTGGTATTCATGCGTGACTTCATGTCTTCTCTCCTTATTCATGTTTTTACCGTGTGGCTAACATTTCTGGACTGTAACACTCCAGTAACTCATGAACTAAACTGCTCCAGCAGCTTCCTGTTTGAGATGCAAATAAATGTTTGGAGCCGTTCTGAAGAGGAAATCAGATTTACCACGGTCCACCTCAGCAGAGGAGGAAATGCCAGCACAACTGTCCTCATCCTACCTGCTTCTAATTTCATGTGACATGGTGACCTTCTGCAAAACAATGGATGAAGGTCACATGATACATTGGTTTCTGAAGACTACAGTCATATTGCTTTGGAGGCTGACAGAAATACACCTACTGCATGTCAATCAAAGTTAGTGCTGCTTGCAGCTCCTTCAGCTGAACCCCGCCAAAATATCTGCAGAGCTGCCATCAGCTGGTTACAGCGGGATACGCCATTTAACATGTTGACTTGATGGTGAAATCAAAAATGATCGTTGCATCTAGTCAACACTAGGTTAACACAAGCAGGTGGTTGCTTCACAAAATGTGGTAGCCTGACGGTTACAGATGTGGAAGTCATAAAGGCTAGACATTGACTGAGTTGACTGTCAATCACTAATACTAGAAATAAAGTACAGTACGTGCGGCTGGGGAAGAACATCTTGGAGATTCGGACCATCAGCACCAGCTCCCCTCAGGGCTGTGTACTTTCACCTCTGCTCTTCTCCGTGTATGCCAACTGCTGCACCTCCAGCTATCAGTCTGTGAAAGTGATCAAGTTTGCAGACGACACCACCCTCACTGGGCTCATCTCAGACGGGGACGAGTCTGCCTACAGGAGGGAGGTG
>JAOWBL010061735.1:0-22008 GCA_028564865.1 Zenarchopterus dispar
CTTTCACCCAAAGGCTAGGCAGCGGTGGCAGCTGAAGCAAGAATGTAGCAAGCACTACTTCTACACTACAAGACAGCGATGTGAGCATACATCCTTATTCAATTATTACTGCATTACTTTACAATTAAATAAATATCTCAAAGACACATAATTATGAACTGCCACTTGTGTAAAAGACTTGCATGACTTACAGTCATTGCTTTCTGAAAGTTGTACAAGGAGGATGGTCTTTAGATTCAACAAAAAACTCCATGTACACGTTGCAACCACAGACAGCATAAAACAATGGATGAAGCAATCAATTACGTGACCCACTGGACCAGTTTTAAAGCCTGGTTTTCTTTCTGCGGGGCACAACCATGTTAAGTCAAAAGCTGACATAAACACGCTCATCGTTTGTAAATCAAAGTTAGGTTTGGTCCCAGCTCCCTCAACCAAACATCGCTGAAATATCTACTGCCTTGAGATGTTAACAGTAGAATATACAGTTTGAGATGTTGACTCAGCAGCGAAATCAAATATGGTAGCTGATGCTGGGTTTATACAAAAGGGTGGTTGCTTCACTAAGTGCATGAAGATTACAGATGAGGAAGTGATAGGTGCTAGCCATGGGCTGAGTCAACTGTTTATCAATTATATCAGAAACGAATTTAATGCTTTATATAAACTCTCCTGCCATGCTACAAAGAAATTCAGGCCGCTCAGGCTTGTCATAAATAAGAAATTAAATGATTGAGACCAAAACAGTTTTTTGAACCAGGTTGTAAATATGTTTATTTCTGTTCTAAAATCAGATATTTTAATATGGGAGTCAGTTCAAATTGACTTGCTTTTGTGGCCAGTCTCGAGTGACCAGTTGAGGCACTGCAACGAATTTTAGTTTAGATTAATTTTAATTTAGCTACCTCTGTAGGAGTGTTGTTTTGTTACTGTGTGTCTGGTTCCGTAACAGTAAGCATGGTTGGCGCATTGATGGTGTCTGAATGCATGGCTGTGCAGTGCCTTTCACTATCACATTCACTGCATTTCAGTGGCAACATAAGCAGTTAAGCAATACCTGAAAAGTTGTATATATTCTTTTAAAAGCCTTTTATTTTCTGGTGGTAGTTTTGTTTTAAATGCTTGAAAACCCATCTTTCCAAAGGATGGGACTTGTCTTGGGTGAAGAGAGGAGTGGAGCTGTCAACTGATCACCATCTGGGGGTGAATTGCCTCTGATGGTGGGGGAGGATGCCAATCACATCTGGGAGACCCAAACATATTGTAAGGGTCTGCTAGGAACATCTGGTAGAGTCACCTGTCAGAGAGAGCTTCCACTTGCGTCTAGGGGAGAGCTTAACCATGTCCCGGGTGAAGCAGGCTGTGACTGTAAGGTGGTTGCTGCCTGTTGTGGCAGTAATCCTTGAACATGTTGATGGACAGCAGCAGTTAGGGATACTGTCAAGCTGAAGAAGGAGTTCTATCAGGCCTTTTTGGCCTGTGGAACTCCAGAGGAAGTGGATGGGTAACAGCAGGTCAAGCAGAATGGAGTGGTTGCTGAGGCAAAACCCAGAGCATGGGAGTTTTTGGAGAGGCCCTGAGTTCCTTAAGGCTCTGGATGTTGGGAGGGCTGTCTTGGTTGACACGCTTGTGCAACACTGGCTGGATATTGAGTCACTGGGGACAGTGCCTCTGGATTGGCAGACTGGGGTGGTTCCCCTCTTTAAGAAGGGGAACAGTGCTCCAACTACAGAGGGATCACACTCTTCCACTATCCTAGTAAAGTCTATTCAAGGGTTCTGAAGAAGAGGGTCCACTGGACAAATTTTAGTTTTAAGAGAAGCAGTGTGGTTTCTGTCCTGACCGTGGAATGGGGTACCAACACTACACCCCCAGCAGGATCCTGGAGGGGCCATGGGAGTTTGCCCAACCAGTCTACATGCCTTGGAAAAGGCATTTGACCATCTCTCTCTGGGACTCCTGTGGGGGCTTCTCCGGAAGTATGGGATGCTGGAATCCTTTACATGGACTGTCCGGTCCCTCTACATCTGGTGTCAGAGCTCGGTCCGAATTGTCAGTTGTAAGTCGGACTCATTTCCCGTGGGGGTTAGACTCTGCCAGGGCTGCCCTTTGTCATCAATTCTGTTCATTACTTTTATGGAAAGAATTTCTAGGGGCGGGCTATGAGTGGAGGTTTGATGACCTTAGAATTGAATCTCAGCTTATTGCGGAAGAAATGATTCTGTTGGCTTCATCACCCCAAGACCTGCAATTCTCGCTGGAGTGGTTTGCAGCCAAATGTGAAGCGGTTGGGATGATAATCAGCACCTCTAAATTCAAAACCATGGTCCTCAGTTGGAAAAGGGTGGAGTTCTCTCGCAGGGTTGGGGATCAGATATTGCCCCAAGTGTTGCATTGCAATAATGAAGGCCACTGCTGTTTATGAAGGCAAAACTGGATCATTTCAAGCCTTGCCTTCATCACTCATAAAGCTAACAAAAAAGGAGAATGGAGGAAATCCAACCCTATGCTGTTCTTTATACTTTGAGCCAAGAGAAGTCCATTTGTCTTGCACACTTTTTGGCAACTTTTCAATAACTGAGGCCTGGCAAATATTCATCATTTTTAGCTGAGAGGACCTCCATAAGTATGTTGCTCGGCTCCCTTAATTTGACATTATGCTTTAAACTGAATTGAAGAAAACTATCTAGATGTTGGAACAGTTGTTTAAACTATCCCCTCAGGAGTTGTGTAGCTCTCTTGGAACCTTGACCAAGACAATTGAAGAGCAGCCTTAGGGTGGAACCCTTTTAATATGATCAGATGATTCCTTTCCCAGCCATTTCACTAGTATATTTAATTCTTCCCTGGCTGTCAGGTCTAAGCCCCTGCTCTCAGGCTGGTCATCAAATTTAGGGAGACCCACTGTCACCAGTTCTATATGTACCAGGTACTTAGCAAAGTCTGTTATGTTAGCAGCTGGAGGTGGAAGGATGGTCTGTGGGGCTTTCATGGCAGAGAGTTTGAATACATCACTGATGGCTCCTGGTGTTGATAAGCATTTGTGAATAATTGAGGGTGTAAACAAGGATATTGTCTGTACACGTCTGTTCATTAGGTGCTGGTAGGTACTCATTTACCTGTGTGTGAGTCGGTTTATATGGGTGACACTTCATGTAATTACATCAAACTTAATTTAGGAGCACCCTGTTTCATTAAAGGCAATAAGTTCTTGAAATGGACAGAGATTGGTACATATTAGCAAAGTTCAATGAAGTGCTCTGAGCTTTATCTTCCAGATATGCCTCTGTTCATTGTATAACTGTCAGGGCTGAGACTCCGCCACTGGCAGAGACTTCTAAAACATCAGCCTCTGCCATTGCAGCTTCTTTTTCAACTTCTAGATCTGCTTCTATTGCTGCCTCTTCCAAATCTAATTTGGCTGTTTTTTCAGTTCTCCCTCTGCACAAATGTAACCTTGGTGCAAGCAGGTCTGCCTTTTGCAGCAGCACATTACTGAATGTCTGGAAGAGGAAGTATGTTTTGAGTTGGACATTGACATTGCCCTAACATTACTTTCTTCTCCCTGAGCTTCCAGTACTATGCTGGGTGATTCATCTGACAGTATGACTTTTCAGTGTACTGTTCTCTCTATGTGTCTTACTGCCAAAATGTCAACAAAGATAAACAACCAGCCAAACTCTATCTTATGAGCCAGGAAAATGAGTGCACTTGCTCCTTTAATGACTTTGTAAAGGTAAGTCAGTCTGAATACACTGAATTGGAGTTAAACTAAAAGAAAAAGAGTGGAAAGATATACTAAATACATTTTCCTTAATTATTAGGTGAGATGTGAGCATACATTTTTACACAAATATTAATGGAAAGATGTGTGACAGGTAAGTATATAGATGATGACTATGATAACTTTATCCTTAATATTTTACAACTGAATAAATGTCTCCAAAACACATAATTATGAACTACCACATGTGTAAAGAACTTGCACTGCAACACAGACCACGACATGAAATCTTTCCTGCTTACAGCAATAACCCTCTACAATGAATCTTAAAAGAAACTTAAATTGCTGCTGCAACAATTTATGTTCCTTTGGGGAACAGATAAGGTAGTTTTGTGTTGAATTTGAATTGAATTTGATTCATGAGAAGTATGGCCTTGGATTCAACAACAACAACAACAACAACAACAACAAAAACTCCATGTACATGCAGCAACACTCTTTATGTTTCTTACCTTCCTGTTTCTTGTTTTTCTATCATTCCAGATTTAAAAACAGAAACACCCTACTTTTATTTCCTGGCTCTTTAATTACAAAATAAACATCTCTAAGCTTATTTTACATATTATACTTACATATTAACTTGTACTGTAAAACTGACATATTTGACAACAAGCAAAAACATTTTGAGGGCAGAACAATGGCGGTAAAATTGATTTTTCTTTTCTTTAAATGCTATGCTGGTATTGAGGGGAATGATTGATTCAAGTATTTATTAATTAGCAGTTGTGATACAAGATGTCAGTAGTATAATGGTTTAGCCCCATTTTAATGTGTAAAACCTTCTGAAGGAGACCAACAAACTCTGTTGGAAGGCCTATCTAGCAGAGTAGGTTAAAATTACGTCACACCAATGTAAGAAACTGAAAAGCTACTTTAAACTTGGTTACTGAATGGAGCAACAGAGGGTGATCTGTGATGGTGAAAGCAAAAATTCACACACATGAAATGAAGATATATGTTATACTGGATCCTTTAAAAGAATAGATAAATGACAAATCATAAGATTATTTAAAAAAATAATTCCTTTAATTGGGTTATTAGCATACAGTGTATTTTTCAGGATGTCTGAAAAATGGTTGTTTAACATAATACATTTTGCCAGAACGTAATACAAGAGTTTGTTCCATTACTGACGTATTTGCATATTAGCATTCTTGACTGAAACTTTCAGTGACTCCATCCATTCATCCATTTCTCTTTACCTGCTTACTAATGTTAATGATCAAGAAGAGAAAGTAGGAGTCAGCAAGTGAGAGGGAGCTACACCTGAGACAGATCTCAGGACAACACGTTGGCAAATGTGTTAACCAGTCAATCCCTGAACACACTCAGAATTTGATTTGAAATGGGAACCTTGTAGCTTCTTCTAGAGCAGTGCTCGTCAACCTTGATCCTGACCCACTGACCTGCATGTTTCAGATGTTGCTTTTCCCTAACACACCAGATTCAGAGGTTTGGATTGATCTTTTGGAGATGTAACTCCAGGTGTGATTGGACAATATCCTCAAGAAAACTGAGACCAAATGTTACAAACAATTGTGTTTTTACATGCTGCCTTCCAGTAAAATGTCTTACGTTATTAACATGTCAAGAAGTGGAAACAAGATAATAAGCAACATTTCTGTTTCCTTTTAATTTTTAATTTTTAATTTTTGCTGTCCTGCTGCATACTGAGGGATCATGTGGACCTGTTTTTCAATACTGTGACCCCTGCCTTTGTGTTTTTACAGAAGTTGAAGGAAATGAAGATAGTTTGAAACTCCACGACCAAGTAATGACTACTGTTAAATAAACAGAAGATTCCAAGATTTTTCTTGCAACAAATCTGAGTAAAGACTGGGCAAAACAAGAAAAAAGCTGTTCTTTACTTTGATAAAAGACAAGCAATCAAAGTCCCACCTTAAGTAAGGACTAATCTTATTCAGTACTGTTTCATTTCTCTCAGTGACAGACATTCCTAGCAGGGCTAACTTGTCCATAGAGGTAGGTATAGCATAAATTTGATTTTAAAAAGACCCAAAAGAATTGAACCTTTGACTTGAAATACATCACTTATTTTTCATCATGGCCCCATCTGGAGTGGGATTGGTTAACCTTTTCGACCAGAATTTGGAGTACTCTTTTCCTGTTAAGATATTAAGACAAAGTTTAAAAGAAAGAAGATTATGTAAAGTCTTGAGAAGTTTCCATAAAGAGTGAAAGTTTTGGTAACCAGTTGGTCTTTTCAATGTAAAGGGGACATATTATCTGCTCATTCCAATTCAGGATCTGCTGGAGCGTATCCCAGTCTCCTTAGGAAAAAGGCAGGTGTACACCCTGGATAGCCTGCAGGACTACATACAGACAAACAACTGTACACACTCATTCTTTGGGCAATTAAGAATAACCAATTAACCTGACATACATGTTTTTGGACTGTGGCAGGAAGCCAGAGTAGATAGAGAAGCGTGCTCAGGAGTAGCCAGAGCCAGTCACCCTTTTTGGTACTTTCCTGGGTTTTAGTGGCTCTAAAAGCATCCAAGCTCTGAGATGTTGTTGTCTTTGCCTCCTTCCATTATACTCTGTCTCTGTGGTGGTCCCAGATGCACCGCACCTGTTCTGCACCAGCTTCAGTTGTAGCCTTTGCATTTGCTCCCAGTCTTGTTGTGGCCCTGGCACCTGTTCTGAGCCTGGCTCCTATTTCTGCCTCAGATCCTGTTCCTCTTTGCCCAAACACCCTTCTTAACTTTTTTCTAACCCCCTGAAGTTTTCTGCCAGACTGCACAGCCTCCCTGGTTCTACCAGGTAAACCAACAGAATCATCTTTTGTATTTGGGTCCTCTGAATTCACCTCATAAGAGAATGAAACAGTAACTTATGGACCTCACATCACTTTGGTGAATATTGCCATTGTAAAGCAGAAAAGATGGAGGAATGCTGAGGAGTGGTCAGAGAAGGAGTCCCACTTTCTGAGGTACACACTGAACAAATTATAATAACGTCTTCAACAATAAGATACACCTCCTGTCATTTTGACCCTGTGAAGTGCCTAAAGAAGTACCTTATTTTTACATGTAACTGGACTTTTACAGAGCAAAGATAGCTTGCATCTGGGGGCTTTGTTCTGCAAAACACTTTGTGCTACAAGCTGTATTAATGTGGGGAAGAAATAAAGTTTCATTGATTAATTAAAAGTTTATTCAAAATATTTGCCAGAGAAATACCAATTCAGTATGATCCTGAGTTTTTCAGGTTTGCCTGAAACAGAAACCAAACCAATTTGGAAGCTTTGCAGCTTCAATTATTTGGGGTACTAAATCACACGAATGCACTACTGAGATGTTTTCTCAATTAAACAAGCTGCATGTACAATCACCCTGGAAGCCACAAGACATGCCCCTTGTAGAGCTACAGAATATACTAACCTACTCAGATTAGAGCCATTAGTACCTCTGAAGGCACTTTACAATTTCCTCATTTGGATTGTCAGTGCAATAAAAATGAATGAGTGACAGAAATAATCCTGTATTTATTTCTGAAGCCAGCGGCATCAGTTATTGTGAGGCTTAATATTTCTGACTTGACAAGGCTTACTATTGGTTTTAAGATGTTGCATGGCATCAAGTTGTACCCTGATGACACATCATCACCATCACTGCTACTGCTTTAAACATTAAATAGAGCTACAACATGAGAGTACTCTCCAGATGATTTGGATATTGCATCTCTGTTTCATCAGACAGTTTAAAAGCATGGAGGGATAATCATCCCACTTCTTACTCACAGTTTTGATGATCTGTGGGCTGTTTAAAAGTATGGTTAAAAGATGCAGACACTCCCCTTAGACTCCCCTTGAAATTTTTAAGGTGGCAAATTCATTGAATTGACTGGCAGGTTGTACCTTAGGCTGCAACATTTATGCTCCCAGTCCTCAAAAAGCAGAGTTTAAACACATCTAATTGTAAAACTACATACTGTCTGGATCAGAGTAGATAAACAAAACCTAATTCTTGAGGTTGACATATATGAAAAAAATTGACAATTGTAGAACAACAAAATATTTCACATAGTTCTGCCTGTTGGAGTATGGTTTTCCCATACTGGCAGCTAGAACTAAAGTAATATTGTTCATGTGACAGATTGTGTAATAAGACATTTTAGGTGAAATGTAAAAGTTGACACCACTAGTGAGAAAGCCACACTTTGTTACAAACATAATGAGCAGTATCATAGCTCTCATCTCTGTTGGTTTTAAAGACTGTAGTTTGAAAGTTTTAATACAACTGCAACACCTGTAAAAGATGGAATGACATGGAAGATAAAAACACAGCAATCTTTACATTTACTTTACACAGTCACTCTTTAGTCTTTATAGCAGACCCAAGATATTTCATTTCTTTTCTCATCAACTTCTTGAAGCCCTAAAGACTTTTAGCCAAACGGTTCACAAAAAGGTTCATTTCTCAAGGCTTCATGCACTCATAAACAGCTGGTCAAACACTGTTAAACACCCATATGTGTTACAGGTACATTTTCCAGTTTATAACACACTCAGGACTGTGTTGTATCAGTGCAGCCATGAGACTGACTACCAACGTGGAGAACAGATAAGCTATGTGAGGATGCTCTTCGTGGACTACAGCTCAGCATTCAACACCATCATCCTGGACATTCTTTTCATCAACATGTTTCATCAAACTGACATCACACTGTTGCAGTTACAGGACTCACCTCACCACCTGCTCCTGGATCAAAAATTTTCTGTGGGCAGCTAGACCCCCCTTCACACACATACCTCCACACTCACCTTTAGCACGAGTTCCCCTTAAGGCTGCGTTCTGAGCCCCCTACCGTACGCCCTCTGTACTACTGTTTTACAACCCACCCAGCCAACCACGTCATAAAACATGTGGCTCATACCACCGTGTTCTCTCACTTGTAATGAGGACGAGACAGTGTACAGAGCCGAAGTAGAGAAACTGTCCCTCTGGTGCTCAGAAAACAACTTGTCACTCCACATCCAAGAGACTGAAGAACTCATCATTTACTTCAGGAAACACAAACAGGGCCAAACCCTCTTCCTTATAAATGGAAACGGATGGAAGCTGTCACCACCTTCAGGTTTCTGGGCACCTATATTCCTTCTTATATATAATTTTTTTTTATGGTGGCTATGCAGGAGCACCCTTAATTTTATTGTATTCTACAGTACAATGACAATAAAGGCTATTCTATTCTATTCTATTTTATTCTAATATTACCTTTCAAATGTTTGTTAATACATTTTGTCAAAGTTTGAATAACCTTTAATGAAAAGGTAACAATTGTTTTGTTTTAAACTGCTGCAGTGTTTTAACTAGGTAAGAGCTATGTTCTTGTGAACATGAAGAGGAATGTGAACTTGCTTGTGCTTCATGCGGACTTTGTTCCTTTTTATTCAGAAAGAAAATCTGTTCCACTGTGCCGGGGTTCAGGTGATTCCTCCTTTTATAAACCATTTCACCTGCTTTGGAGAAACTCTTTCACAGGTCACTGACGACACAGCGCTGCACAAAAAATCTGTAGCAAGTTTGTACAAATTGACTTTTTTGCCTCTCCCAATATTGAAGGGGGTTGTCTGCCCAGGGAATGTGGAGTTCTGATAAATATCTGGAATTCAACCGTGGCATCAGCAACTAGGTTGTGGATTGTCTGGATCTCTTTCACCTTGGCATCTAAGTGACGGCAACACTAACCTACTAAGTGTGAGAGGTTCCACTGCGGTTTACATATGTTCACCTTTGTGTCGCTCTCAAACCATTTCTTAAACCGTTGAGCCTTCAAATGTCATCACTGATGAAATATCCTTAAAGACACAAGCCGCGATACGCGCATCACTTACCCGCGACAGAATTATCTGACAAGCACTTTGATCAGTCAGCACACTAATACATTTTAGCATTTCAGGTATTTATCACATTTCAAAGGAAGTGGATTCAGAAAAGCTGTTGTCATTCCTTCTGGTGAATATTCTCAGGCATGTCTTTGCAATGTAAGCAGATGCATTAGAAAATACGGTGGTCATTGCTGAAAAAGATGTGATCTTTAACACAGCATATGTTGCTCTAAAACACACATAGACACACATACACACACACACACACACACACACACACCAATATATTAGGATTCATTTTATTAAATATTATTCAGATCAGAGCCTCACAGTCTTTCTGCTCCAAGGCTGAGCCACTGTCCTCCAGGTTGGCTGTGCTGAATGTTTTCGATGTTCCCCTGCTTTAACACATCTGATTATAATTAATGGATTGTCATCAGCTTGTCTTCAAGGTCTGCACAAGTCCGGTAATGACACAGTCAATTGCTCAGACTACTAACTTTCTCCTCTGTGACCTCTCAGTACTGCACTGGTGTTGAAGGTAGAAGCCCACTTGGAATAAATCCCTCAGAAAGGAAAGAGATTTACACAGAATGCTGCCACTTTATTCAGTATTTGTTATGCACACATGTAGAAATGTGGTGGTGAAATTCTATTAAATATAAGGCAAAATTGGAACTTTTTGACAAGCTACATCAGCTCTATCGATGTAGACGTCCACCAATGTAGACATGCCTGCCAACACCTGTAGACATACCTGTCTACACCTACAGACAGACCTGTTTACACCTGTGGACAGGTATGCCAACATGCAGGTGTAGACATGCCTGTCCACAGGTGTAGATGAGTCATTGAGACTTACAGAAAATCACAGAAAAGATTATGCCATCATTTTTGTTCAGGACATTTTTAGTTGTTTTTTTTCTTAATTGATTCTGTTGAACTACATTTTGATTCATTATTCAGCGTTCAAAATATAATAATTACTTTTGTGAGTCTTAAGTTATTTAAGTGCTTTGTTTTTCTTTCAATGGAGGGGGTACCAATGAATTTTAATTTCCTGTATTGAAAGAGAGCACCAAAATGCTGTTCAACCAAGAATGCTGTGAAAAGAAAAAAGTTCTGAAAAAAAATTTCCACATTAATTTATCTGCACTAAATCTTTTAAATAGAGTAAATGTTTAGCATTCATAAATTATTATGAACAATAAACCATTCAAGTCTTTTATGCAGTTCAAAAACAAAATATAAACCATTTCATTGCTGTTAAACATTTTCAATGTGTGAGAAACTAAATGTTTTAATGTATTGCCTTTGTGAAGATGTTTTTGTTGTCTGTCTTGCTGTACAGATGTGACCCCTCACATGCAATTCAAGTAAGTCAGATTCAATCCCAGTCAGCATCAAGTCTTTGTTTTTCATTCTGGTTTGACACATAGAGTCAAAGATGACATTTGATTCACAAGTTGATTTTAAAAAGCATTCTTTGAGCCCTGAACTCAATCCCGTTGAACACCTGTGAATCTGAAGAAGAAACCCTTCAAACCTGAGAAAGCTTCCTTTGTTTGTTTTCCATATTCATATTTTTCATATCCCATTTTATTTTCTAATTTGGGTTTCAACAATCGATACTGAGATCATGATTTTGATTCATTCAAAAGTTTTTCTTTTTCTTTAAAATTGTGTGTACCATAAATTACATCTTAGACATTGATGGTCTAACTTATATACTACAAATATATAAGCTAGACCATCAACATGATGTGAGCATTTCTGTATATCTGTCTCCAAAGAGCTGTTATTTTTTTCCATAGAAACACGAGCTTTGTGTTGGATCTGGCAGCAGTGCTGCTGATGCTACCCTAGTTCTGAACAGGCCATTTGTCTTTGATTATGATTTGTGTCCCATTTAAATGAGCATTAAGGTTTGCGCTGAGACTTGGGGCAGGAGATGGATGTCACCCTGCAAGCGGCTGGAACACTGCTTCTCCTGCCTGGATTTATCAGTGTGAAGGAAGCTGTCAAACTGAATCAATAGGGGGAGGAGAGATTGCCCTCACAACACAATTATAGTGCCGTAATTGATAAATTTTCTATTTTTCATTCCAAATGTCACCCACAGATTTATTTTCATGTCGTGATCAATTTTTAATTTGGTGTGTTAATGATGAGCAAATTACAGGATAACAATATTCAGCAGAATTTTACTGTGCAAAAAATAGGATTTCTGAGCCTTCATCTGAAGATGTAAATACTCCTGGTGTGGACTTTGGTTTGTGGAGCAGACAGCAAAGCACACCCAGAGTGGGAAATAATTTAGGACTGGAAAAGTGGCCATGCTGAATATTTAACCAAATATCTGCTTATGTAAAAGTTAAAAGATCTGGCATTTTAGCCACCTTCTTCATTATAATGTCTTTTCATCCTCCACTCAAAGAAGAAAGGATAAAAAACTTAAAAAACTGTCCTGTAGACATATTGAATGATATAGTACAAAAGCTGTATTCCATTACAGAGCTCCAGCGTTGCAAGTGCATTAACATGGTACCAAAAATACATCCTGGAGTCAACATCAACTTCCTTCTGTTCAAGCTCATGGGGGTCTGCTAAAGGTTAGCAAACCCCCAACTGCCTTCAAATGAAAGCGGAGTACACCTTAAACAGGCTGTCAGTCCATAGATACAGCCAATTTAAACATCGTGAAACACAAAAATATAACTTGCTATTTTTAAAAGCAAATTAGCATCAAATAGCTTCAACTGCATTGCCATAAACAAAACGAACATGATATTCTGTAGCAGTCTGCAACAAAGCAATAAAAAGATTAGCTTATTAGACTTTATTGTATATTCCTGCATATGCAATGACAGCTATTATTCCAGAAAATTAAAGTATTTGAATAAAATGGATTCTGGCCATTTGGTAATGTTAAAGTCCTTTACCACCAGGGACAATACAGGTGAAAATGTCAAAATCCCAACTGCACAAGTAGTGGTCAAACAAAGGAAAAAAGAGAAAAGGACAGAGAAAACCTTGAATACTTTGACAAAAATAAATAAAATAAAATAAAATGGTGTAGCAGGTATTACATGAATTCCTAAAAGGTCAAATTTTGAGGTAACCTTAGGTATTTGATTACTCCAGTAAATTAAGACAACATGGTTTGGCATTTGTTCTGATATTGTCTCCCCCTGACATTCCAAACACTGTATGACTTAATGCAAATAAATCTGACATTCATATATCCACTCAAATGCAAACGCTGCACAACAAAACAGTTTTCTGTATAGCAAAAGGAGAGTTCAATATTACTTTATTTCATTACTGATGTAGTTGTGGTAAATATCTCGTGATGACCAATACTGATTCAAACATCACGTCTGTTTTATCTTTTCTTCATAGTCTCCTTATTTTTTATATTCATATTCATATACATATACATATTATTATTATTATTATTATTATTATTATTATTAGTTGTAGTAGTAGTAGTAGCAGTAGTAGTAGTAGTAGTAGCAGTAGTAGTAGTAGTAGTAGTAGTAGTAGTAGTAGCAGTAGTAGTAGTAGTAGTAGAAGTAGCTGTTGGTATTATGTGTATGTTCCATGAAGTACACCACAGCATTTCTGTAAAGGGCTTAAAATACCCTAAATGAATTTAACTCTTAATAAATATATTTGTACTTAAAAGGTAAAATGAAACCCTGTTATATTTTAAAATGAATATAGTGCAAAAAACTTTCAAAGAAAATATCGACATCATTGAACTTTTCAAATAAATTAAAAACAACTGTTTTAAAATATTCATCTAGTTGGGCTTTTCCAAGAGCAGCAACTTTAAAGTTTTCCAATAAAATTTTTAAAAATTAAGTACAAGAACTGCAGAAAACAAACATCAACAGTATTATTTAAAACAAAAACATTAGAATCCAGTGTCTTTTTTTCATTCCTATAGTGTGAAACCTGAGCAGTGAATTCCATCTGTATACAGTATACTGATTTTGGGATCAGACCTCTAACATATTTACTATTTATATGATTCTTCCACCAGAGTGATACACAGGTCATGTCAGAAAGACTGATCAACCAATTTACAGAGAGGAACTAAGAGGAAGAAAAGGTGAAGAGATTATGAGAAAGTAGGGAACAACATACATATTAGAGATTGTCTTGCACTTTTTTGTACCACATTTATATCATTTAGCTGAAATGAGAAGTGTAGAATGATTCATACATAACTGAAAAAAACTCTTAGTCCAGTCATTGTCATGAATGTTTTACAGAACAAAAAAGGTAAAAGGTTCACCTTGAGGTAAATACATGTTTGAAAGACATCAAGGTGTTCCACAAGAAGGATTTTATTTTTTTACAAGCTGTCTAAGGTATATAAGCAATGTATTTATACGCACATATGCACAGGTAGGTACACAGCAACACAGAAGAAGGAGGAAAAAAATGAAATGATACACAAGGAGTTTCTGTTCTCTCTAAATTTGTGTGGTTTGATTCAAAATTGTCTGTAGGAGTGAGTGTGAACATGTATGGCTGTTTATCTAAATGTGACACAACCTGTCCAGAAAGTACTGTAATTTTCTGACTATTGAACGCACCTGAATATAAGCCACACCCACTACATTTGAAAAGAAAAAGGATTTTGTACATATATAGGATGCACTTGTCTATAGGCCGCAGATGTCCTTGTTGTAACATGGGATATTTACACAGAAAAAAAGTTACACAGAAAGATTTTTTAAGCTTTTAATTAAATGAATGCTTTTTTCTGAATAGTGCCTGTAACATTAAAAAAAACCCCACAGTAGTCTACTGGAAAAGTCATTGATCGCTATCTTCATCTTTCTTCTACTCCTACCTCCTTCCTCGCATTAAAACCATTAAAGTCATCTTCTTCAGTGTCAGAATTGAACAGCCTCAGAATTACATTGTCACACACCTTCTCGGTCTGTCTGTTGTTGTCACTCTCACCTTCACTTTCGTCTCGAGACAAATTCACTCTTGAGCTTGTGATGTCCTCTTCATCACACAGCAGTCTAGCCTTTCAAAACCCATTGGTGATAGTGGATTTTTTTTTTACACTGCTCCACGCTGTCAGGATCCACTGGGAGACTTGAGCACAAGTTGCTTTTCGTTTTGTTAAATAATTTCTTGCTGCTCCTCGTCCAAACCTCCCACTCAATTCGGAGTGCCACTTTAATAGCGTAAAATGATGGATCTGAAGAATTTGGTATGAGTGTATTTGTTTTAATTTGAACAGTTCCATTGGTCTAAAATCTGAAATTACCTGTTTGGTAATTTCATTGGTCTGATGTGATAAGGCTAAATGTATTGGCGGCATGAGCTCGTTATCCTGTTTAAGTCCATAATCTAGCCACATTGTTTAAGTCGCAGGGTTTAAAGCATGTAAAAAAATTGCATTTTGTAATCCATAAATTCCAGTATCCCTGCCCTTCACCTGAAGTGATCTGGGATAAGCTGCCGCAGATCCCTGTGACCCTGAATTAGGAGAAGCAGGTATAGAAGGCGAGTGCCTGGGAGCAATTAAATTAAAATTAAGATTAGAAATGAAAATGCACATCCAAAGGAAAAAAAACAAACACGACACATGCTGTGGTTTGTTGGAGGGAAACTGGGATCCACAAGGTTTATAAAGCCACAAATTAAGAAACTGATACTGCTGTTGTGAGCAATCTTGAACAGAGTGTCTTTCCACTTGTGAAGGTGGATCAATTGGGATCATAGATGAGGCCAGGCAGCTTGTTTTTGCTCATATTCACTACATTGTAGAGGAGACTGGGGCTGATTGGCACACTTCTCACTGTCAATAATAATGCTCTGTCTCACCATAAGTTTGAATGACCAATCAGAGTCAACTGAAAGACTGCTTAAAATACAAATACATTAAATGGCCTTACATAATTCCTTCTTTTTTTTTTGTAAATTTATGATTACGGTCCCACTGGGCATTTGTGCCTATCTGTCCCAACAGGGTTGGTTGGTACATGTAGTCTAAAAATAAAATTATATAGTTACAAAATGGAATAGGTTAAAGCAAATAATGTAAACACATTATTGAGAGTACAATTGTAAACAAGACTCAAGAACTAAATCATTTAAAATCCATTAGCAGTGTGTGGTGAGCAGTGTGTGTTACCATATGAGTCACAGTCATTACAAATGTAGACAGCAAGGTCTAGGGTGCAAAATTTATGTGACCACCTTCTGCAATAAATGCTCTGAACCCAAACCTTCTTTAAGTGGCTCATTGGTCCTGAACAGATGAGGCAGGAATCGTCTTCATCTGATTCAGACTCAGAAAGTCATGATCTCTTTTTCTTTTCACTACCAACTTTTGATGAAATCGTCTGTTGTGCGTTCTTCTGTCCATTGAAAACTGTTTGGTCCCACCCTTTTGTGCTCCAGTTGTCTTTTTACAGGTGTGTCTGTCAGGATGGTTTTCTTCCTCTGTCTCCTGACAGCAAGAACCACTTCCTTAGACTGAAGCTTGGGAGATCTCCACAGATCTTCAGAATTGAAATAAATGACAGAAAGAACACTTGGACTTGGTGCTGGATTTTCAGTGGCAGTGTAAAGCTGGTGGTATGGAAAAGCATGTCTTTAATAAAGGAGGAGGTTCTACTTCAGTGAAATCCATACTAAATGTTTGTAAGGGTTGCTACTAAAACCCAATTTATACTTCTCTGTCGAATTGACAGGGTCACAACCAAGAGCCTCTCTGTTGAAACAAACTCCACTCTGCAGCTCTGGACTTCAATCTCCAAAAATTTCTGACTACATATCATGTCAACACGCACTGCATGCACTGCACGTGCTTGGTTCACTTCTTTTTATTCTCAACACATATTTCTTACTCTTGGTGCAACATATTGAAAAATGGGATGCCACAAAGCCCCATTGGAACACATTGTAAGCCAGTCACATCGACCACTACATTATCTCCCTCCAGATTGTTAGCTGTCTCAGCAACCATAAACGTGGAAACCCAATAAACAGAAAATACAATAACAACTATTTACAATTCAACCACAAAGTCTCTCAGTCTTGTTGGGAGCTGGTATCAATAGCGGCTGGCTCACGGGGACTCACCATGTTTTGGCCTGAGGTGTGGGGGACACCCCTGGCTTAGAGTCAGTCTCTGCTAGCAGGTGAGCAGTCTCTGAGTCTCTCTCCATTGGTACAGCTGGCTGATATAGAGCAAGGTGGAAACTGTGGAGGACCACCACCATGCCCCTCTTCTGCAACCTCACCTGGTACACCACATCAGAGAGTCTATGCAGCACCACACAGGGTCCAGCCCACCGACTAGCAAGCTTTCTCTTTGGGCAGAACACCCTGACCTGGTCCACAGGTACATATTTCTGTCCATGGCAGCAGAAGTCATAGGCCCATTTCTGCTTGGTCTTCACTGCAGCCAGGGTGTCCTGAGCCAATTCATTAGCTAGGATGTGGTGACTCCCGCTCTTCCTGTTTGGAAAAGGTCCCAGGACATCCACCCCCACCAGCTTTATGGCCACCCCAACCTGGTACCGCTGTGGTGTCCTAGTGCTTTGTTGGGCCCTTCTGTGTGCAGACATCACACCGATGGACATTGAGCTCCACGTCTTGGTGACAGCAGGGCCAGTGGAATTGGAACCAGAGGCTCATGAATGTCTTGGCCACCCTGAAGTGCCCTGCACAACCCTGGATCATTTGAAGAACATTGGTGTGCAGCTCTCCATCATACGGGTCATTTGAGCCGACTCTTTGTCTGGCTCCTCACCTAGGACCGGTTTGTCTTGGGTGACCCTACCAGGGGCTTAAGCCCCGGACAACTGAGCTCCTAGGATCACTGGAACACTGAAACCCCTCTACCACGATAAGGTGTCGGCTCAGGGAGGGGGTGAATTGGCGCTATATAAATAAAATTGAATTGAATTGAATTGAATTGAATCAGTCAAACTACCTGTCTGACCAACTTACCTCCCAATCCTTGGAAAATTTAGCATTTTTCTTTTAATGAACTTAAAAAATCAAGTTTAATGATATTAAAGTATCATGCCACAGAAATTATCCACAATTTAAAATCCTTTTTAAATGATGTTGAGTGAACTCCATCTTCTTCAGAACTAGTAAACCATCTCAGTAAGCCATGACTGAAGTGAAGCTGAGGGGCTGACAGCAAAAAGCTCACCTGAGCCTCAATTTGTCAGCGGCATCTTAATATTTAAGAGACTTCCTCAAATAGCCGTTCCCAGCAGTTTCTCACTCCAGGCAACTCCTGCCTGAGCTTACTTGACTTTAATTAGAAAAGAGGGTTTGTTATCACAGGAGCAGATGCAGAGGCATCAGCAGTAGGCATGGGCATCCTGCTCTGGATGTTTCATCAGATCCAGAGCTACTGGAGAGCTCTTCAATAGAGAAGTCAAAAATAAGTAAATAAAAAATGGAAAAGTACAGAGGTGTTGTGTTTATCAGGACAGATGCTTGAATAAAGGCTTTTAAGTGGGGGTGGGGTGTGCATTTGATACTAGTTTATTTATCTGCAAATAAATTTAAATAAACTTCAATAGAGTAAAAAAAATGTTCTATGAATTTTGCTCCTACTCACCATTTCTTAAAATATGTGTTAAAAGCAATGCATTGCCTGGGTACCATAATGCATAGTGACATCACATGTTGTATAAAAAGTGCAAGGTTTCCATTGAGTTTGCTTTCAACTTCTGTGGAGGCATCTGTTTTCATCTGATATTGTTTCTCATGACATCTGATGGAACAGCATAATATCAATTATATTATAACAGTATAGTTACCTCTATGGAGGCAATGCTATTGTCTGCAACAGAGTTTTGTCCATGTAGAGATTTTGTTTTTATGCATCCAACTTCATATCAAACCATTTTCACTTCAACTCTTGAAGGCTTCCTTGGACAGATGACATGGCATTAATTGCATTTATCACCCCTGTGCAGGCCTCTGCCTCGCCATTCCCTGTCATAAATGCAGCCGAAACCAAATGAAACACTTCTTTGCTCCTCTTTAGTTAAAATTATCCACATCACTGGCTCTGAAAATGTTCTCTTCTGTTCTCTCTTCCTTTTTCTTGTTCACCATGTGCACAGTGTTTTAACTGAGCCAGGTAGACATGCAGGTTGAGGATACACCTTTACACCTCCTCATATGGTAATTGCTGGGCGGGGATTTGTGATAATTATGCTAATGCACAGTGGGAGGAGCAGTGCCAGCGCAGCTAGTTTGTGATCAGCCTGCATTTGTAAACACACTTCTGTGATCAAATGTGACTTTTATGCATTCATGGTAGGGTTTTAGTAAGAAGATGATTTGTCTGTAAATCAACTTAAAGACTGAATAGGGCCCAGTGAATTCTGCTTATTAAATATGACCCCAGAGTGGCTTCTGGGGAAAAAAGAGGCTCTTACAGAAATTAAATTGAGCTGTATGACCCAAAAGCTTGCAACTGGATTGTGGCAACAAATATTTAAATTTATATTATTCGTCTTTTGCTGGCAATTTACAAATAACAGCAACATCATAAATAAAACTGACTATAAGGAATTTCTAAACAGAGCAGCTGTTATAACTTTCTGTATTTCAGCGTAAGACGTTATTCCTGCCTGCAGAAAGCTATCAATAACTCAAACTAGCTATGTGGACGGTCTGTGACTTGGAAATAGTCTAAGCACTTTCAGTAGTCGAGCATGGGAATTTCATCAGCACCAACAATAGAAGGCACCTCTTATCCCAAGCGCTCCTTCAGTGCTGCAGCTGCAGAGCTGATGTCCCTGGAGGATATTACGAAACTGACCTAATTTTTAAAAGCTTGCTGCAGCCAGTAATATAGCTCTTGCTGTACTTTTAGATTTTAGTCTAAATAATTGATTCCTCTTTTTCTTGCAATCAATCCTGTAAAATGCCAGCAAAAGAAAAATGTTATAAATTAAAATATCTGTTATAGGATTCCAAATACAAGCTTGTGGGTCATACAGCCCACATTTAAAGCCCAGCCAAGAGTCCAGACAGGCCCTGGCACATCATGTCTGTTTCTTAGCAAGTCATAGCACACACAGACAACCCAGAGTGGGAAACTAGAGACGTTAGCACTTATTCACGAACTTTTGTGAAGTTGGATCACAAAGTTAGAGTGGTCATCTCAGGGTGTCTTGAAGATTTCTTTCTGAGGGACTGTTAACCCTAAATGCTTTTTAGGAAGTCATAGCATTTCAGTCATTCATTTCAAAGACTTTTAAGTCAAAACAGGCTTTTAAGCTCCAATACATTGTGGTAGTATCACTTTGTTCATGTAATGCTATTGTAAGAATATTTTACAATTAGTAAACAGATTCACAGTATATTTCCTACTGTAGCCATAGGAGATTCAAGAAAAGAATAAATGTTTGTAATTTCAACTAAACCTCACTCTATTACAAGCTCTGGATAAGCAGATCTACAGAGGTTTAGGCAGCTTAATTGATTTAAAGAAATCATAAAGAATATATTCTCCTGTAGCAACTTTTCTGAGATTTATTTCTGCATGATTTTATATTATAGCTAGTGGTGGTAGATGTGTGTGTGTGCGTGTAGACAGATTCACAAAAGTCTTGTCTTTCAAAATACAGGCATTCCAATTTAGCAATGATCAGTCTACCATTTATTACACGCAATTAATACACACATGCTGAACTTTGTGTATAATCTTTAGACTAACAACTTTTAATGGTTACATTAAAAGTTTGAACTATTCATCAGAATCAGCTGTATTCTATCCTCACAAAACAAATAAACCCAAAGACATCGCTGCAGTATACGCATCTAAATCTGAAAGTTTTTAAACTGAGTCATATGTTATGTCTTAGTTAATCACTAAGTATAACGTCAACACAAACTGTCTTCATGAGTCAATCCTGATTTAAATAAAGAGTAGCCTAAAACAGAAACTACTATAACAATAGTTAATCAACATGGGTTTCACAAATAAAGAGAAGCATCTTACTTACTAAGATGGAATAATATGATCACTAGGGTGGGATTGTGAAAACAAATCACTTTATAATGTATATAAGGTGCAAAAGAGCCACATGAGTGCTTGTGTTTCCTGAGACCCTGGTAGAAGGATTCAACAGATATAGAAAGTGGATGGATAGATGGAGTGTTTGTGAGTGACTGGATGATAAACACAATTTAGAGCACTTTTAAGTGCAGGGCATCCATCCATCCATTTGTTATGTATTCCCCTCCTTCAATTCAGGGCAATCGGGATGTGCTGCACCCAACCCCAGCTGTCCCCAGCCTTTGGGTAGGGGAACACCCTGGATAGGTTTCCAACCACTGGCAGAGCATAAGTGCAGGCCATTTACGTTTAAAAAGTAAGCCCTCATAGTCTGCTTTATATGTGTGCTGTAGTTTACAGTGAGACAAAATACTGATTAGTTTCTTTGCAGTTTGTCTATACTGTTTATAAATGACTGTAAATGTTCATTATCAATGCTACAGGTAAATTGATCATGAACTGAGTCATAGCATAGGCTCTCACAAATATATGAGTATTATAATAGTCCACACATATTTAAAGGGGGCCTTTCAATGTTTTGCTGTACATTGTATCTTTATGTTTTGTATTAACAATATTTCAGTCCTTATTCTGTACATTTATAATGTGAAAAAGTGAATCTTTAGACATGTGTAAGGGAATCTATAGACCACCTTCTTGTTTGGTATTTGCATTGCTATTATTTCCACAGTGCATGTGGTGTTCGTGAAAACGCAGACATTATTCAGGACTACACTCATGCTTGAACCCTGTCATGCCTAAGAAGCCACTACACAGTTTTAGGTTTTTGACAAGTAATTTTAATATCCATTTTCAGGTTATATAATTTACACCCAAGCCATTTTTGGAACATTAGACATTCTGTAAACTTGGAATAAATACATTTTGAATTAGCTTAAATTAATAACAGTGAGATGAAAAATAGATACAAGATATTTTATTTTATTTTATAAAGTGCTTTGAGTAATTCAGCTTTGAATAATTCTTCCAAAGCATTTGGCTCCATGTATAGGAGGCTACCCTTTCAGCAACTTGTTTACAGATGTCTGCTTCTTTTTTAAGTAAAAAAAATTATAGGCTTAGTGCTGACACAAAGATGGACCTGCCAAAGATAAACTTCTGGAAATTACCAATATCAATGTTATCACCATTATCATTATTATATTCACCATTATCATCCATCACCTTAGCTTAGTTTGGTCAACATTTTCAGTTTTAATGTCTATCTATCTATCTATCTATCTATCTATCTATCTATCTATCTATCTATCTATCTATCTATCTATCTATCTA
>JAOWBL010061766.1:0-19650 GCA_028564865.1 Zenarchopterus dispar
TATATATATATATATATATATATATATATATATATATATATATATATATATATATATATATATAGTTTGTTTTTTTTTGTTTGTCAAAGTACATTCCTCTAGCATCTCAGTTTGTAACATGCAACTTCGTGAATCTAAAGTTACCTGTCTTTTTAAAGGGAGAATAGTTTTTTTTTTTCCTCTAAACAACCCATAGTTGTACAATCTTGTTGTAATTGTGTTGTGGGAAACTTTAAGTTTTAATTTGCATACTAAAGCCTGATGGTTTCACAGTTGGCCTTGGGGTGAATTTGCTCATTTGCTCTTAAAGAAATGTCTTTAGTCACGACAACAAAGAAGAGTACCAGAACTCCTGTTTCAGTCATGAATTTATAGTTGTTTTCATAGCAACTTGTATTATAAGGCTGAGTCAAGTGGCTCATTGTCTGCTTTTTGGGAGGATTTGTCTCATTTCAGGTCCCTCTCACAGCTTTGCACTAAAGTGAAAAGTAAATTTGGACACAGATTACAATCAACATTCCTAAATCAAGTTATTACTGCATGAGAGAGCATGTAGCACCTAATCTAAGAGCACAGAGTGTTGCAAAACAGCAAATGAAAAAAAATTCTTTAAAAATACTTAAATTTACATCTCCAGTTTGGCTACAAACCCTTCTTTAAAGACAATCCCTTTCCAAATCGTGTGTTAAATTGGCCAAGTTCGGAAAGACACCACATCAGTTTTAGGAAGCTGAAGTAATATACAGCCAGTTAACCGGTAATACGTCAGACAAAAATTAGCCTGTGGTTGCATGTGTAGACTGGATAAACGCCAAACGTCACTGTCAGTCCACTGTTCTGGGCTTAATTTAAGCCTTCAGAGGCTGTTGTGAAGAACTGTTGTGTATATTCACAAATGTTAGCAAGTTTGATTTCTATTTTAAGGTTAAAAAAAAAACCCTGTTGCTCCTGATGGTACATTTGTTTAGAAGTTCAGAAATGTAATTTCCAAACTGATCAATTATGTTTCTTCTTTTCATCTTTGATTCAAAGACTTCAGACTTCAAAGATTCAGCTTTGATTTCCAGGGGACAGAGCACCTCTGGAGAAGTATACAGCCAGTCAGAGAAATGAAGCATGTGATGTAGACAGAGGGACAATCAGACAAGTATCGACAAAAGACACCAAAAGTGGCATGCAGTGGAACTGAGACCGTTGTGAATCACTATTGTCAGTTTTCAAGTAAAAACTTATGATTCCAGGTGTTCTTTGCAGTCCTGCAGCCACCTTGGTCGTTTTGAACAGTGGCTCTTAGATACTCCGGTGTCATTGCATAAAACTCTTCCACACTCCATTGTGATTGGTTTGGTATGTTTTGTACCAACGGAAATAGCAGTGAATAGGAAAGGTACCAGATCATTTCATACAAGAGAATATTCACTGAGTTGATGGGTATGGTTTCCAGGCTAAGAATTTCCCAATTCTGATGGTGAAAAAAAAAGAGAAATGTCAATAAGAAGTCAAATTTCTTGTTGAGATTTTCAGTTCAGTTCAGTTCAGTTCAATTCAAAAATACTTTATTAATCCCTAAAGGGAAGTTAAAGAAGTATTAAAAAGCCATGAACAAAGTATTGATGGAGCAATATTAGCTAATCTCTTCATTGAATTAACCGCAGGTGAGAATTTGCTGTTAATTGTAAAATGTGAGAGAAAAAAAAAAAAAAGATTTGCCATCCCCCCCGTTCCCCCTGAGTTTCTTAGTTGGCCTTGATTTCTGACACTCGAAGTACAGAGACAAACAAAAACTGTTATTCCCGTATGTTTCTTTAAATTTTACTATGAGGCTGCTCTTCAGTGCATCTGTCATCTGACCTTATCATGCAGAGTTATGAAAATTGTGCTGGAGCACATTTAACTCAAATTAACGTCAACATTTCTATGATAGATTTCAGATGCGATTCTCTCTTTCCACTGAAAATGATCAGTCATGTAAGCTCCCAGTCATTAAAACAAAACAAAAATAAGATACATATTAACTCATTTTTTGGCCAGCTGTACTTATTCCAAAGTCTGACTGTAGAGTTCATGATGAGATAAAGTTCCCAAGAACAGCTATGACTCTGAGTAAGTATGACACAACAGAGTGCCGACCATCTCAAACAATCAAGAGTAAAGTGCAGCTTGATTAGGCTGCGTTATCAAGTGCTGAAAGAACCTCCCCATGCTGTAATCGTCCCAGCAGCACCGGTGCATATGTGTTGTGCTGGATATTTGCATGACTGTGTGTGCAATATGCCGCTGGGCGCATGTGTGCTTGTGTCTATTGATGCAGCTGACTCACTCGAGTCAGTAAGTTTATGGCATGTTTTATTTCATCGCAGCAGTTGTCTGTGACATTATTTGACTGAAGAGTTATTGGATCATTTTCCTGAGAGGCTTCCGGCATCAGAGAGTTATACTTCCCTTAAGTAAAAAGACATGGGAAAAACATATATAAGCATTTATTTTACTTCAACCTGTGGAACAACTCTTTGGTTTTGTAGGAAAAGTATAAAATTGAGTACATAATTCTGCTTATGTATAAGTGCATCATAATAAGATGGCAGTAAGTTTGCATGTGATCTAAGATGATCTAAGTTTTGCATTTGTGTGAATTTCCAGGTAATAGCAGTGGCGATGGACGTCTTTACTGACGTCGACATCTTCAGAGATTTGCTAGACGCCAGTTTCAAAAGGAGGGTGTCTGTTTACATCCTGCTGGAGCGCACAGCACTGCCTTATTTCCTGTCCATGTGTCAGAGGGCCAGCATGCATGCTGGACACCTCAAGGTAAGCCACTGTCATCCACATAAGCCGTTCTGCACAGCAGTTTAAAGCCTGGCATCAGGGAAAAACACAGCTACAAAGCAAATAAAAATGACCACACCAGCTTTACATGGAGACCTAAAATAGAGGAAAAATCAGGATTATTGGTCTGAACTCAAGTTTGCATTTTTATCAAAGGTCTTGGAGGAAAGTCCTTGAAAACAAATTTCTATACAAGTGGGAATCATGAGTGTTTGTAACTAGTTCATTAAAATGCAAACTGTGGATCAAGTTTCAGTCGTGTTGGAACATGTGATAGTAAGTTGCAAAAAACAAAACATGAAAGTAATGTTATTGTATGGTATTTAAGGGACATTAATCTTTCTGATCAGGTTTCCAAGAAAACCAACATGATTGCTATGACAAGACCAGATGTGACAGTAAGTCTTTAATGATAAAAAAGTAAAACTGGAAAAAAAAATGCATGAGAAAAAGTTAGGATGACATTAAAAAAATGCAAATTAAAAAGAAAAAAAGCTACTATTCTTATGTATTTATGAACTTTTATGTCTTTGCAGACATTTTGAACCCTCGGGTTAATTTTTGTTTTCTAAACAACTTCCATTTCTGTATTTGAGACTTGCAAGGAGTCCAAGAAAAAAGTTGGTACAGCAGCTGTTTAGTGGTGGAAAGAAGCAACAGAAAACAAAACAAACAAACAAAACAAACAAACAAAAAAAAACAATATTATTTCTAACATGTGATTGGAATCATGATTTGGTACAAAAGCAGTTTTAATGAAAGACTTCAGTCTTGGACAATCAAAGATCAGAAGGGAAGAAGATCACATTTAGTCAACAAATATGTAAAAGAAAAAGAAATAAATAAAATTAAACTATTTAAAGAATCTAGGGGAATTTCAGTGCTTAAAGGACAAGGGTGATAGCCCAAGCTGTATAAAGGTGATCTTTGATCCCTCAGATGGCACTACCTCAGAATCCATTATTCATCAACAGCTGATAACCAGGTGGGAAAGGGATTAGTGCGGGAAGTCTTTGTGGTATACTACAATACGGAGCTACACCCATAAATGCCAGAAGCCGGGATCTGTACTGGCATGGAGGTGTATCAGGGCCTTCGGCAAAGGTCACTTCCACTTCTGTGATTTCATTCAGAAACTACATGGAGATTTCAGACGAACACAAGCTGCTCTTGAAATTGCATCTTTTCCTGGCACGTCTTGAATTTTTCAACAAGACAGTGCAAAACCACATTCTGCACATATAAAGGTATCGCTGAGGGAAAAGAAGCTTTGAGTCCTGGACTGGGCTGTAGTCTGGACCTTTCCCCAAAAGAGGATGTGAGGGGCATCTTATATTAAAATGAAACCCGACAGTAACAGCCCCCTACTGTTGCACAAGTTAAAACATGTTTACAGGAAAAATGAAGCAAACTAGCAGCTGTTAAACTTTACTGTCTGGGATCCTCAGTTCCCAAATGCATTTTAAGTGTTGTGTGTGGCAAAAGACTTACTATCCCAACTTTTCGGATTGAATCAGACTTGAAATGCAGAATTTGATAGCTAGTAGTGAAATGAAGAAACAAAATCAAAATAAACATCACTGCATTTTCTTTTCTCTCACTTATCATACATTCCCAGCTTTTTTTTCTGATTTGGGAGTTGTCCATAAGTAAGTTACAGTGTGCTTTACGTGTTCTCTTTAAAGTGATAAACAGATTTACTTCTGAGATGTTCAGTAGTTTGTATCAGTATGTCATCGACAGAATGCATTAAAGATGCCTAAGTTCTTTTCCATAGCCCTAGTACATGTGGCTTGAAAATGTATTAGTCTGTTGATTTTATCACAACGATAGAAAGCACGTACATGTGAATTCACAGGCTTTAAATACCTTCTCTATGGTACACTTGTACAGTGTTTTTCAAGGGACTGCTATTCAAGTAAATTGCTACAAGCATCTGTCAAATTTCTTGTGTGGATGTAGATTGTCTCCAACCATAATCTGTGCTGTACGCATCTGGGCCGCTGTCATAGAGCAGAATGAATTTGGGACCCATCAGAAACCTCCCTACAGAATATTGTGTGGTGGGAGAGGATCAAAACATCTTAAATGCCTCAAATGTTTTCACATCCAGAAACAAAGGGCCTCACAAATCCCCTTCTTGCCAGCTGATACTTTGTAAATTAAAGCGTTTTTACGACTGCACCAACAGCTTGACGGAGCATTATCTGGGTTCACATTGCAACCAAAACAACAGAAAGTGCCACAGTGTTCTCACAGAAACGCATGTCTGTACTGCACATGACAATATAACTCAATGAAGCTGTTTAGATTTTTTTCTGTTTCAGCAACATTATATTTCCCCTCAACATAAAATAATTATCAGTTTGCTTTCTGCTGCTGGCTTTTTTTTTCCTCTGGAGAGTCTCATTCTTGCCTTTCTGCTTTGCTAAAAGTCGCCAAGTGCAGTCCTGCCCAGAGTAATACATCTGCACAGCACACACTTAGCCCGAAGTTGTCCTACTTTTAAATTAGTCAAATAGTAGAAAGCAGAATCGCTCTGTGCTGAGAGGAAATGCACCTTGTGTTGCAGATTTCTTTAATCTGTCTGGATTTCTGCAGCTGTTTTTTCTACATCACTACTCGTAGGAATACCTATTCAGTGAAAATTAATAAAGTGTTGCCATGCCTTTGACTGTTTCTGTATTTCAGTCACAACATTGTTAACTGCAGCAGCTAGTTTATATTTTAATATGACTGTACGGTTCATTTACGCAACGTGATAAGAAGTGAAGCTGGTCTTGGGGTGGCACATGGTGAAGAATGTGTTTATCTGGCATGCAAACATTAGTTCTTAGTAATAATAGTTTCTGTTTGGTTCTGCCTGGAGGGCTTTGCTCCCTGATGTGTCGTACAGTAATACTGCAGCTTTGATTCATTGGGGAGCTGCATTTGTAGCAGAGCCCGTTCTACCAAACCAAAGTGTGTAACCTTCCGTGACATTAATGGTTCTGCATACAGATGCATATAGCTCTAATTTCTTTGCGTCAGTTCAAAAACCGTGTCCAAGGGGTGAAGAGCCGCTAACGTAAAATTTACAAATGTGAAAAGTCTGTCAGGAAGCTCAGGCTGTGCAACCGTGTGAGAAGACGGCTGGCGGGAAGAGGAAGGCGAGTGCGACAGATTTAGACTTATCTGGAAGCTGTAAATGACGAGCTGGAGTTGACAGCAAAAATCGGGGGAGGGGCAGATGAGTTGACATTTGAGTGAGAATGAGAAGAATGTTTCACCTCAGTTACCTAAAAAAAAAAAAAATCATCATATTCTTTCTGTTGCTCAGCTGTCCAAACACTGCTTCAGGGTAAGGTTGGAAATCTCCGTGATCTTAGTCCACGTTCATCAAGTTCATCATCCACAGCTTAAAGCTACACACACATAGAAGTTCTGCTTGTTGATTTATCTAATCACTGAACCAGAAGAATGTGCTGAAAGAAAGAGAAAGTTCAGGGTGTGACCACAGGCCTCAAGAAACTTGCCATACCAGTCGCATTCTGCTGCATCCAGACAATGTTTTGGCTCAGAGTAGTACGCGATCTCTGTTTTATAGTCCTCACGCAAAGATAATCTCCAAGTCCTAAAGGCCAGCTTGAAGGTCCTCTAAAAACATTGTACAGTTCAACACACTTGACAGTGAATACATATCATCCAAGAGCTTGCTGAGTAGATGCTCTAAAAATCCATCTCAAATGAGCAATAATGGGGAAAAATGAGTTTCCACCTCAAAATCCCCATAATAGTTTTTTTTTTTAAATATATATGGTACATACATGATTCTGATGCACGTGCGTGTGTGTGTTTCAGCATCTTCGGGTTCGCTGCTCTGAAGGCGCAGAGTTCTACACTCGACACTGCAGCAAGGTCAGAGGGCGAATGGGGCACAGATTCATGTTCATTGATGGAGACAAAGCTGTGTCCGGGTCATACAGGTCAGTTTATATTACTGTATGCGATGGGACTTTAATTTAAAAATATGTCGGTGATCTCTACCTGTAATTGTTTACCGTGTTTTGGCAGTGATAAATGTGAGAAAACAAATACGCTTTATTTTTCTTGGGTAGCATTCTCTCTCTACATAACAGGCAGGTTGGTAATGTATCCAGTGTACAAGAGGAATAAATATGTCTGTAGTGACAAGTGGATCATAACTGAATTGAGTTTTCTGCACATCTGATGAAAGATATAGAAAGTATAGAAATTTTAACCTTTAACTAAAAACAGAATAAAGTAAATTCTGACTTTGTTACCCATTGAGAATGTCAGCAGAAATGTGAAAGGTCTTTGTATATAATCACATGAAAAAGAAAGTATGGCTTTTATCAATCATTTCTATATGTATGTATGTATGTGTGTGTGTGTGTGTGTGTGTGTGAGAGAGAGAGAGAGAGAGAGAGAGAGATAGAAATGTATGTATGTATGTATTATAAACAAAAAGGGGGCCAAAATGCGGAAACACTTTGCTAAAAACTCTTTCATTTAATTGTTAGGTGTGTGGCTTTACCGGTCTCTCACACTGGGTGTGGTTGAGTTTTGGCACCATTTCTAGTATTGCTTCTGTTCTTTTAGTCTCTGAAAAACATTTCAAACCTGAGCTATGCAGCAAATTTCTTTGTAAACAGAGAGAACTATGTCCTCCTACCCTTCTTTTTTTAATTGTACTATCTGAACCTTTCAAGATATAATTTAAGTCTATTTTCAATTTGTAAAAAACATAACAAATGTTATATATATTGACCAAAGCATTAAATTGATTGATAATTAAATTTATGGGCAGCAGCATCACCTCTGTAAGAACACTGTGTATGTCTTTCCTTAATGGCATTGTGTTAAAATACCTGAATGTGTTAACCATCACACCACTAAAACCTCTTTTTTTATGAAGATGCTCCTCACACTCAATCAATTAATGATCAGTCAATGAAGTGCATTTCATTAGGATCAGCTGAGTGCTATTTACACACTTAATTCCTATGGAAGCTGTAAACGTTTGCTTACATTTTGACAAACTGCTTTTTAGGGCTGTAATAAATTGCATGGCCCATAGTTCAGATCTGTCACATTTTTAAAATTTTTTTTTATTCATGTATAAGATCATTCTTTGGATTGGTAAAATTCAAAAGAGGGGAGTTGAATATTACTTTGCTGTCCATTTTCTTTTCATTTTGAAAAGAATACTTGAAGTAAGAAACAACATTAGACAGGTCAAATATGTCAATAATCTTAAAGCAACTTAAAAGACTTAAAAGATGCTGGACATTTTCAAGTTTCTTTTGTTTCATGCCATCTAAATTCCTCACAAGCCACACTTCCACACCAAACATTTTTTTGTTTGTTTGTTTTTTAAGGCAATCTGTGGCATACTGCAGATTGGGAATTGATCCAAATGGACCAATGATCATCCATGATTTCTTAGAACTGTACTCTTTTTGCATCTTGGCTTAGTTTTTGTGGAGTAAATCATGACATGATGCAATTTATTACAGGTTGTTGTTGTGTTTACCTCACTTAAAGACCTGCAAAGAATCTGATACCTTAAACTTTAAAATTGATTAAGGATGCATATTTTTCACACAGTATTATCTCAGAAGCTAAAAATCAGTGCTTTGAATTGTTATTGTTATTTTTTTTAATATCAAATTTTCTTGAATACAGTGTTAATACATTAACTTTCTGAAATTTCCACCAGAATCCACCTGTCTGGCTCATGTATTGGTATTAATTTTATATGTGTCACATTTTACATTAGTTTAACTTTATTTGTGCTCTCCATAGCTTCACTTGGATGTCTTCCAGGCTGGATAGAAATCTCATCACCGTGGTTACGGGCCAGGCTGTGGATGGCTTTGACCAATTATTTCGCTACCTGTACATGACTTCCAGTCATGTTGACCTCCGGCAAGTTACAACAGCACCTGAGCCTGAGCCGGACCCCCGGCCAGAGCTTTACACTGTGGCGCCCACTTCTGCTTCTGTTGCCAAGAAACTGTACAACCCCAAATATGCTCTGGTAGCTTTGAGCAGCCCCAGCCCCACCACTTCTGTTGGCCACAATAATGCCAACGCGAACTCAAAAAAGGAGAGCCTAAAGAAAGCAAATGAGGAGGCTAACAAGGATGCTCATCCCCTCCATCCTGGGCTAACAAACTTAGAGAAAGCATGCTTAATCTCATACCTGCCCACCTGGCCAGAACCTGACCCCCCAAGTGATGTAATAGGATTCATTAACATTCGGGATACCAACAAACCAATTCAAGTCCATCTGCAGCGCTCTGAGATGTTTGAAACCAGCCAAGCCATCAGGTTTAGCAGTCCATTCAGCAAGCCACATGAAGATTTCCCAGAGGTCACAAAGCCCAGGCAGCTAGCTGCAGAAAATGAGGATATAACTAAACTCCAGCCAGGACAAAGTAAATTAAAATCTGAACAGCTGGTAGTACGTGGAGAACAGCTGGCACAGGAGCGTGAAATCAAAAATAAAGACAAGGCACCGGAACAGAAATCACCCCCATATCCCCAAAACTTTGAACCTGACAAGGAAAAAACTGAGAATAAACTCAATTTAAACACAGCCACAAACCCAGATGCAGGTCAGAGTACATCTCACGCCAGTTCACATACACTACCCCTTTCGAGCAGCGAAATACTCTCAGTTAATAGAGAGAGCCCTTCACACAAAGTTCAAAATCTCTCCACAAAGAGCCCTTCAGCTGACTCATCCCCAGAATCAAACAGTAACAAAAAAGACAAAACTGTAACCGGCTTAAAAGCACAAAGCACTTTTGTGTACAGCACACACACCCTGGACTCGAGCAGTGCACACACCTCTCAGCTGTCTGATCCCACTGCCTCAAACAGAGAAGAAACACAAGAAACGTCTGCGGTGTCACATAAGGATTCCCGCACAAAGCCTGTTAACATGCAAGCTGAAGTTGCCTCTGAAATGACTCATAACCTCCACACTCGCAGCATCGACAGGCACATTTCCACCTCCCTTTCTTCTGCCATGCAGTCTGAGGATTCCACCTTCCTCTCCAAAAATAACCTCATTGCTATTAAAACAGTGCACTCAAGCACAGCTGCTAGTCCTGACACCTCTCTCCCCTCCACCACTTCCCCACCTTCCTTTCCTTCTCCTGTCTCTTCTTTTGATAAACTAAACCTCCCTGTTTCTTCGTCCTCCTCCTTAGAACCTCCAGCCTCAGGTCCTCCCATCCCAAAACCTCGTACTGTCCAGCTGGTCATTAAAGACAGCAGCATCATTAATAGCCAGTCGCTGGAGGAGATAAGTGTTGTCAGGAAGCCTGAGGCAAGAGGAGGGCAACACCTGGTCCAAAGTGAGCCTACTATACAGACATCTCCAGTGGAAGAGCCTGAAAGTTCCTCAGAGTTGCAGAACAAGAGTATCCATCAAACAGCAGGCTTAAAAGACACAGAAAACACAAATAATCCCAAAAAAACTACGCAGCTAAAACAGTGTACAATTCTCCAGAAGGTAATGGGTGAGGAAGCTGATGGAAGACGCGATTCCAGCTCAAAAGCACAATCAGGCAGTGGAGTTCAACTTCAAACAAAGTCGGATGACATCATGACTGGTGCACCAGAGATGACCACTGTGAACTTTCAAGAAACAATCCCTAAAGATGTTGATTCCAAAACTCTGACATCAACTGATTCCGTCACGGAGACGGACTGTGCGGCCAAAGCACCGACAGATACCAAGACCTCAGAAAAAACCCTGGGAGGCTGCAAATTTGCAAAAGAACCAAATGTGACACTCTGCAAAATTTACCTCACAAAGGCTCTTGAACCTCAGAGAATATCATATAGCAAATTAAATTCAAATAAATCTGTGCTAGAGAGTGGGGACTCAACAAAAGCAGCAGCAGATCCAATACACAATGCATCACACAACCTACATAGATCCATAGACGGTGCTGGCATCAGCATGTTCTCGTCTTCTGCAGATAAACTCAGCCAGGATGATAAACGAGAACAACTCACAGACCATGCTCTAAGTAGTGAAAAACTTAACACAGACAGCATCTCTAAAGAGCAAACTCTTAAAACACGAGGAGGCACACACACTCCCGAAAAAGCAATTTGTGCACACATCTCTGACACACATGAACCAGACTTTAGTTCACTGACCCCCAAGCGAGAATCGCCCACAGCTGCTGTACGAACTATCTCTTCTGATGGAGTTGTGTCACTCCCACCTACCCCAGATTCACTTACAATCCTGACTGACCCACAGTCATACACACCTGACTTCCTAACACCTACATCCGATATTAGTGATGGATACGTATCATCAAGAGGAGACTCCACACTGTCCAATACGTCTGAAGAGTATTATGAATGTAGCGACTCTCCATTCCATGAGTCTGTTCTTGATCAAAGAGACTGTGACAACCATGCCATAAAAGATAATTATATCAGCCTCACATACTCTAATACTCCTTACGCTACCAGCGGTGGCACAGGTCCTGCATTAGTCCTGAATTATAGCCTTGATGCTGTGACATTGGGCAGTGGAGAGCAGGACACGTCTTCCAGTGAAGAAGAGACTTTGTCAAGGACTTCTGGAATATCCTCTATATCTTTACTTGAAATAGTCGGGCAAAAGAGTGAGCCAGAGGACACAAACAAAGAAATTGGGAAAATGGAGGATCAAAAAGGGAGGGAAGTGAGTGCTGAAGAAAAGACTGAGAAAGAGTCCAAAAGAACAGAGGAAACAGAAAGTGGAGAAGCGCAAAGAGTTATGGGACACTTCAAACAAGATGGTGATGCTGCAGAGACGAGAAAAGACAACAGAGCCCAGGCTCATGAGATACCTGCAGCCACAGATGGGCCGGGTGATGGAGGGGTGATTGCTGGAGAATCAAACTGTCAGGGAACGACACCAGAGCTAAAACAGGAGATGGTTTCTTCTGAGAGAGAAAGGGCAGGCAAAGCATCCTCAGGGCAGGAGAAGAAATTAAACCAGACGGCGCCAAGACTCGCCGACGTAACAATAAGAGAGAGCCAGTCAACCAGAGAGACAGAGGTACAGAAGGTATGGACCGCAAGGAAACAGATGTTTCATATTTATTTCTAAGTAATTTCATTCTCTACCCAAAACAAACTCTCCTTCAAAATAATAATAATAATTGTGACAATATTTTTTGCAGCACCCATAATGGGGGTTTTGCCATTTATGTCCCTTTTGAGTGGATATGTTCTTCCACGGGTTATTTTTATCCAACATTACTATATTTCAGTATTATATGCCCACAGAAAAATCTTCCACATCAAAGGCTTGTTTCCCGATGACTGCGTCACTGTAATGCACTTACTGACCAGAGCAACAATTGAATTTCCCAGTATTCTGTGCTGATGCATTTACTGAACCCCTTTCTAAAAGCCTGATTGCTCAGTGCTATTCGTGTGATGCATTTACTGATTGGAAAAAGACAGATTTGTCAATACTGACATCAGCCGTCTCCAGTCAAGACCAATCAGTCAAAACCAATCACCTGCCGATCAACTGGTATGATAACAATGGAAGACAAAAGGCACTTTTTGTCAAGTTCCACATTTTTTTATTCAGGCTATAAATATGAACAAACCAAAATAGTAATTCATTACTCAGGCTGGTTGATCAGTTTACTAGTGAAAAATGACTTTAAAAAAATATCAAGAGAGTAAACCGAAATAGTAATTCATTACTCAGGCTGGTTGATCAGTTTACTAGTGAAAAATGACTTTAAAAAAATATCAAGAGAGTTCAATATATTTTTCTCACATTGACCTTGGTTACCCATCCTTATCATTTTTCCCTTATTTTACCAAATCAAATGTGTTTAAAAAAACACTTCAGAAACCACAATTAGTGACCATGTCTTTGCACATGAATAACATTTATTACACAACCGTATGAACAAGACTGACCTTTGCTTGGGGTTGTACAAAATTTAAGGATGTCACCAACTTTTTTCCTTTCATAAAAAAATGGTCAAGTATTTTATTTCTTTAGGGAGTAATGGAAAAGGGAGATGCACAGTTTCTTTTCTCAGCATTTTAACCTTTTCAGTAGGTTTTAAAAGTTTTATCATGACCACTATGTGGATGTTTCGCATCCTCATCAAAAAATCACTACTTGACTAAGATTTCTTTTTTCTTTTCTTTTTTACCCATAATTTGTGTTTTTGTTTGTGTGTGTAAACAAAAGTTGCACATCATCATAATCAGTAAATGTTTAAAACTACTTGGAAAACATTTTCTTTCCCTCGAAACAGAGCAGGCTTTTTGTTTCCCCTATTTCTTCAACCTTCATGTCGATTTAGGTGTCTGTAGTTCAACTTTGTGTACGAATACGAAGAGCAATTAAAGAAGTGTATTTGTCAAGTTGTATCATCAAATGTCAATATGAAACCTAAATTGTAAAAGTAGACATAATGTGTAGTTCCATGTGGATAATTTCTGTAAAATTGTGAAATCGCATAACCTAAATTTCACTGCAAAATGTAAATTAAAACACATGGCAATAAACATCATAGCTCATGAACTAATATTTTATTCACAAAAGGAAAATAATTCAAAAGTGAAAACTAAAAAAGAAATTGTGGACTCTTAAGACAAAATTTAAGGTAATTTTGAATGTCAAAATCTTCTTTTAACAACAGTATTTAAAGTGTATGTCTGGGGGTAGGAGACAGTTGCTGGACTTTCGGGAGACAAATGTCCCATTCTTGAGAAGCTTAAATTCATACCAGCCAACAGTCTTGGGTTGTGATATTTTCATGAGGTGCTAAAGTTTGTTGGACCTATACTATGAAACCATGCTTTTGTAATGACTGCCCTACGCAGTTCCACATTGTCTTGCTGATAAAATCCAAAGTCTTTCCTGGAGAAGACATTGTCTCGATCTGAGCCGATGTTGCTCTAAATACCTATATGGACATTTCAGCATTGATGCTTCCTTTCCAGATATGTAAGGTTCCCATTACAGGCACCATTGCACTCTGATAACATTGAAGGAATGACGACAGGCCAGATAGTCCCTCTCCTCTTTAGTCCAGAGAACATCTCCACGTAAACACTGGTGTTTCTGGATCATGTTCCATATGTCTTCTTCTGTGCTTGATAGATTTTTAACCAGCATTTATGGATGGCACAGTGAACTATGTGAAGTGTTATTCAGTCCTGGTTCCTCTCACGGGGGTCTGCTGGAGCCTATCCCAGCTCATTATAGGCGATAGACAGGGGTACACCCTGGACAGGTCGCCAGTCCATCGTAGGTGAACTTGTGGCGTTCCCTACTTCTGACAGGCTCTGCCTCTCTAATATTTGCCAGTGAAGCTCATTATTAGTCAGACATTCCTCCACCTGTTTCTCTTTACAGCTACTTACTCTTCTATCCCCTTTAGCATACGTGACTCAGGTTTTTTGAGATATATTACACATTTCCAACAAATTCTCAATGAGCTAGTATTTTTTGTGAAAAGGCAAAATATCTCATGTTCTACATTTGATGTTTTCTATGTTCTCTTGTTAATAAAATATGTACTTATGACACTGGCAAATCATTACATTCAGGTTTAATTGCATTTTACACTGCTTATTTTAGAATCAGGGTTGTACTTATCTTAATTCTGTAAACCTAAAATGCATTGCGTGTGTATTGCATGTGTATGTGTACATCAACAGGACATCACTACATTGACATTAATGATTGTTTATTATTGAAAGAGAAGACTGAGGGTCAATTAAAGTGATGCTGTTTCCATAAAGGCATTTTCATATTGATACATCATCAATTAATGGATTAAAGATTGATATTTTCAAATGTATTTATTTGTGTCCATTTAACATCCAATTGCCCCAAGTCCACATTTTTTAAAATAAAACATATAAGATTAAAAAAAAGAAAACACATATTTACATGATCACACTCAAGTACACTTTTTTATTTGCAGAAAAACTTTTTACTTTTTTTTTTTTTTTTTTTTTGGGGGGGGGGGGCTGTATAATATATAAGCTCCAGCCTCACTAAAAGAATGAATACAAGCAAGTTTCTGACAAAGTGTAACATTCCTTTGTCAAACATCTCTTCTTGTCTTTTATCTGTTTCTGTAGTTAATGAATACTCCCCTCAAATACCAACGACGTCAGCAGCAGGACAGTGGGGCTTCCTCGTCTTCCCGGCCCCTGAGGTCCACTCGAAGCCTCGCGGCCTCTCATTTTTTAGAGGCTCGTCCTTTTGGAAACCGTGACCTGAACCAAGCAGAAAGCAAGGTTCCTCACAGTAGTGTTGTGGCCATAGACAGTGCAACATCTCCTTCAAGACTACCATCCAGACCATCCCCTTCAGGAGCAGTGGCTCCTGCTGTGTCTGCAGCTGGACGGAAGCAGGTCCCCCTCACTCAGCAAGGTCTCCTCCAACGGCAGCCTACAGCCCCGCAGATCAAGGCAAGAGCTAGTCAACCACAGAGCCGGGCTCTTTATCCAAAACCCCAGCCCTCCTTTCTTCACACGCACTCTAACCGGCAGCCCCAGGTCCGACCTCAGTCACCCAACCGGGTGGTGTCTTCACAAGAAGCTGATCAGAAAGAAGGGAGGGCGCCTTTTAGCTTGACTTTTAGCGGGCTGTACAGCTTTAAGGGCCTGAAGGACAAAATGAGCAAAATACCAGCACAGAGCAAGAGAGACACCCCCCGTGCTCCAGCAAAGGGACGGAAAAGCTCCAGCTAGTGTGGCGCCATCAGTCATCCTGTCAGGAGACTTTATGTAACTGATGCTCATCAGACCTGTGAACAGCAGCTGCACATATACATGATGCTTATTACAGGTTCAAGAAAAGTTTTCATTTCTACAAATGTCTATTTGCTGAATTTCACACTTTTACAACTCCTCTCATACTGAAATCAACCGTCTTACAAAGCTGTACTCTAAAATACTTCCTTCAAGTCGTCATGACCACTGGACATCTGAAAGCCACATCACAAGAATTATTACTAACTCATACAAAACAAAACAGGAAGGTTTACACAGATTAATTTTTTTTAAAATTCAGAATCAAGCTAAATGTTATCCCAGCACGTGATCAGCTATATGACTCCACCTAAAACAAAAGCAGTAGTACCCAGCTGTGGGAAATATCTACTAAATCAACTTTACAATTGTTGAACATTACTTCAGTGCTTTCTTATTTTGTCATTTCTCTCATTTTGGGATGGTGTAATGTGAATTCTTGGTTATTTATATACTGTTATATTTTACTGTATTTGTAAGAAGATTCTGGGAAGCGGACTTACTCTGCATCTGCTGCAGTGCAATTATTTTACAAAAAAAAAACAATCTCCAGTTGCTCTTTTGCATGGTAAAGAGGTAAATAAGCAAATGTTTAAAAAAAAATTGAACATCACAATACACTTTCATCATTAAAAAGGGTTTAGGAAAACAAAAGAAGAATGAACAGTGTTCTTGCATAGTTTCACATGTCATTTCTGATGCCTTTTCGTTTGAGCTATTTTGTATGTTGTGCATTGTTTCTACATGGAGTAACTAAAGGGTCCAGGCTGCAGATTTATTCTTTCTTGATGCCTAATTTCATTTTTTCATTTACATTCAAAATGCTTTTGGCTTGAAAGACAAAGTCACCGTGCCTGTATGCCTAAAGCAAAGAAGAAATTATGTTTGGAGATGAGCAGAATAAATTGAGGCAGACTTTTTAATTTGTATCTGTGTTTATTACACAAGACATAAAATGAAAAATACAAAACATTTATATTCCAGAATCTGGTCCTGGTTCATGAGTGGAGTTGTGTCAACGTTTGTGGACCAATTGCACTATTGCTAGCTTCACTGAGGTTTAGAGTCTAACTAAAGTAGTTCTAATATACAGTAATCAACATTTAAGATGCATCCCAAACACATGTACATGTTATGCAAGAATTCTGAACAAAATTTGATTTTGCACGAGGCAACTTTGATGCTAAAAATGTAATATAACCTTTTAATCCCAACAACATTATTGTCAGCAATACATAGGCAAAAGTTATGGCTGATTTATGCTTCTACATCTAACCTCTGCCCCTGACATGAAGCTCTGCAGAACTTTAACTACTCAGCAGGGTGACACAAACCTCAATATATGTGATTGTTTCATCTTGCAATTTACTATTTCAGTCTTTGGACTTTCTGCTACAACTTAATCATTTTCAAGATGAACGGATAGTTAGATTCCCATTATGTCAATTTCAAATTTGAGATGTTTCTCCTGAAGAAAATAGAAAAAAATAGGCTGCTCTCACAAGACAGCTTTACTCGGGATGATCATTTGTAAATGGATTATGTTTTCATTAGATTGATAGTGTAAATCCTACAAAATTGCAAAGAAAATAAACATCAGTCTGTTATGTCTGGGAAGCAGAATAAGTGGGTCTGCTGAATTTGGGCATTTAGACTGCTAATATATATTTTACTGAGCTGTGATGTGTCTGTCTATCACTGTGTTCGCAAATGTGGAATGCGTTCATGATTCCAGTATTTTCCAGACTGTTTTTGAGCAAAGTAGTTTAGTTTTTTTTTTTTCTTTTTTTGGTACTAAGTAGGGTGCCTTAAATTACTTTGTGAATCATTCATGGCTGTACTTTGAAGCTGTGGCTGCTCTCTTGCCAGCTGAGATACTTGATGCATCATGTAGACCTCAGAACTGAAAAAAAAAAAAAAAAAAAATGAGAATCAAACTTCAGACCTGTCAAAGCAGAACAGACTGATGTCTTGATGTTTCTGTTTTATTGGAAACTTTTGTTACATTTGAATACACCTGGCAAATGTGAACATTAGCGTTAAGACATGTCAGATTTGAGTGTCACCAGAAGAAAAAAAAAAACTTTTCTCCCAGAAGAAAAAAAAGACATTTCATGAAATTATACATAGCAAAGTGGGAGAAAAGTGAAATCTTTTTTCCAGTCTTTTGGTATCTGCATGTCAAGTTCTTTATAGTTTATTTATTTTTATCATGGTATATTACTGTAATATACACCAAAATTCAGTTTGAAGAAAAACTCTGGACTTCACATCTTAAAAATCAAAAAGACAGAGTGAGATGAAATAAATAAATGAAATAACCTCTTCTGTCTCAACGCTGAAGGAATATGAGCGGTGATGGGGATCATATTAGCAGCTGAATGCCTCGTCAATTTGTCCGATTAAGAGGAAAAAATAGCTGCAACACAGATCTCACTCTGTAAAGTAGGATGGTGTGCAAACACACACGATCAAATAAATTATTCTGCTCAGAACCCCTGGGTGTCTACATGTTTGTTAATCAATATTCTTGCTCACAGGCATTTGGTCCATCATCGTGGTTGATCGAACGTGGGCCAGCCTTACTCCCCAGTGACATCAATAAGGCCATGGACCACTAACCTACCAAATACTGCAAATGTTCAGAATAACTGATCTGGGTGCATACTATAAAGAAAAAGACATAATGCCTTCCTTTTAAACTGCTTTTTGGGTCAAAAATACAGATTTAGAATGAGTCATACACAGTCAACAAAGACACGCTTGTTATCACATAAGGAGAATGTGGGATCGAGAGAGGAAAATGAAGAAGCGGAGCACGACGGAAAATATCCCCGTGGTGACTGAGAGGCATGTGTCAGGGAACAGAAAGAAAATATGAATATGTAAGAAGCAAAAGATGGGGAGGAAGCTAAAAGTCACTGCCTCTGATGTCACCCGCCACTTCGGTTGTCATGCTTGTGAAACAAAGCTGTTCAATCTTGACAAATCTTGACATACAGCTAAAATGAAAGCTGCTAAGCTATAAATCCATAGTGGTGACTTCTTCAATTTTGCTTTCTTCATCTGTGAATGGTGCTTTTTAGAAAGTGAACCGCATGACAATTTGGGATCAAGCTCTCGGAGATTCAATTAATGCTGAGTTTCTTCTGAGATGCATTGTGCCTTTTTGTGTATATGAGTACCTTTCAGTTTATTTTTTTGGCTTTTCCTGTCAGCAGTTCTTCTGTTTTGGGTTCTCTAGGTTCACGTGGTACCATTTAAAATCTCTAAAATAGCTATTCACCCAAACCGAGCATTTTCAAATAAATCCTGCTGCTTCAGCTGCCTCGGGCTCAGTTCATTGTTCTGTCAAATCTCTGAGAACACTTTTTGATGGGTGAGGAATTTGCATTGTCATCGTCTTATAAAAACACATTTTCTGAGCTGAGTGTTTTCTGCTTGCTGTTAAGTTGTTTAAAGCCCGAAAAATGTCATCAAGGCAGAAGAGGGGATCCTGGATTGTGTTTACAAAGGGGGGTAAAAGGGCCGCTGGAGTACTGAATTGTCTTAGAAACAAGAAACGTGTCGTCATGAAGCTATGCAACATTAAAGGTAGGCTAAGTGATTTTTAGACTACATTACATTTGTTGATATTTGCAACAAAACATTAGCTCCACCCTCCCTCCAGTACTTCCTGAGAAGACATGCCCCATCGTCCCATGTCCCAGCTCTCCTGAGCCTATCCCTCCTCACCCACTTAATGTGCACGTGTATGAACCCTACCCCCCTCTGTGACTGACTGTGACTGACTGGAGGACTGTTTATTATAGTTTGGGGTGCAGGCTGTATATGAAAACCAGTTTTTATTTACAGTGTCCTCATAAGATGGGCAGCTAATAGATGCTGAGGAGAACTTCAGGGAATGTGAGTCTGATTTAATGCGCCTGCAAAAGTCTTTAGCTAAGAATTGTCAGCAACCGTTAGCTAGCTCACGAGCTTGCTAATTCACAAAGT
>JAOWBL010061846.1:0-21976 GCA_028564865.1 Zenarchopterus dispar
TCTTTCTTTCTTTCTTTCTTTCTTTCTTTCTTTCTTTCTTTCTTTCTTTCTTTCTTTCTTTCCTTCTTTCTTTCTGTCTTTCTTTCTTCTTTTCTTCCTTTCTTTCTTTCTTTTTTCCTTTCTTCCTTTCTTTCTTAAAATTAAATTAAATAGTACATTTTTTTTTGTCCTTATTTTTTTTGCAAACACTAACATTTTCTTTTGTTTTTACGTTTTTGTTTCATCGATGCAACCCCGTATCATACCATCACAGATCCTGGTTCTTGGATTTTTGCTGATAATAATCTGTATGGTCCATGTTATATTTAGTTTGGAGTGCACAGTACAATCTGGAATACTGCTTCTTCTGAGCCCCATACATATTTCCACCCACTGTGTGATCTAAAGCCTAGCGATGTCAATGTTGCCTTAGGATAAGGTTACCATAAGGGTTCTTTTTTTTTTTTTTTTGCAACAGTAATATCTGAAGTGCCATTTTAAGATGAAACTGTATAAATGTACTTGATAAAGATTTTCCTAAGGTAATCCCTGACCCATATAGTCACATCAACCATTTCTGAGGGATTGGAGCTCATGGGAGTCTAGATTAGGTTTGTTCCCTTACCTTTAATGCACTTAAATTCCTTCAGATTTCTTGAATCGTTTACCAGTATGATGCACAAAAAGGGAGCAAAATGGATTTCCTTGTTAAACCTTCATTGACAAACATTCTTTTTAAACTCTTGAAGGATTTTCATGAACAAAGTGGTGATTCTTTGCTTATCTGTGCTCCTCAGAGACTCAGCTTTTCATATATACTGCTTCTATAATCACCTGTTGGCATCTACTGTTTGAAGTAACATTACTAGTTTTTCTTTCATCTTGCAACTAGCTCTATCTTACCCCTGTGGCAACTTTTATTTGGAATGTGTTGCAGACCCGAAATGCTATGAAACAAACGTCAAAGTAAATTTGAATACAGCTTTTTTCTGATTTTGGTTATTAAAAAAAAAAAAAAAAAAAGAGAGAGAGAGATTTTGATGAGTTGCTCATTTAAAAGTAGGGTTAATACAATTCTTCAAGAGCCATGAGTGAGCAAACAGAAATGATCTTTTCAGTGGATCTGAAGCTGAGAAAACGAAATAAAGGCAACATAAGTTCTGCTTTCAGTCCTTCAGACAACTCAGATGTTTAGCTCATACCATTTCTTCTGGCTTACATCAATTCTGGTCCTAAATGACAGCCACGGTTATGAAGATGCATCATTTTTTTGGGGAAACCATGCACTTACCTAATGCGAACGTCTGTGACCAGAGACAGTTAGAAGGTTTTACATCATGTTGAAGCTTGGGTATTGTAAAAGGAACAGTTTTAAGCCCAGTAAGTGAGAAGAATCAATATCAGCTCTCACTTGTGCAATTACTCATCGTAGGTCACTTGGGAGGAGATATTATTAGAAGATACTTAAAGCTTTATCATTCCTAGGACAGAGCCTTTGAGACCAACCTCATTCAGCGAGTAAAGAACAGTCAAATTAGGGACAATGAAATGTTCGGTAAGTAAATAGTGAACTGCTGTCCCAAAGAAGCGATTATACCCCATTGGAGATGTTAATCTAAATTAAATCTCTCTTTAATGAATAAAGCCACCATTGTCTCCCTACAATTCTGACTTGAGATTATAAATGTACCCATTGTCGTGGATCTGATTGATGCTTGGGACAAATCTGTCTCTTTGGTATTTTGTGTGCAGTTTTGGTAATCCTGTGTGAATATACCAGCATATTTACATACATGTCTACTTGTGTATCCTCAGTTGGGGGACTATATATCAGACATAGCCAGTAACATGATGCTGGTGGAAGAGCATATCTTGTGGATGGCTCAGAATGAGGCCAGGGCATGTACTCGGATCGTCCAGTGTGTGGAGCGCATTGCCGACCTGGCTCTGACTGGAGACAATCAGGTCATTTCTAAGGTATGTGTTGGACTACCAATCACTTGCACCCACCCTCAAGGCAGCACTCAGCCAGGGCAAAGGTTGATTATCACACTAAATGCCCCGTAGCTTTGCGTTTTCTTGTGGCTTAGAATAATCAGAAGTTAATTTTGCTCCAGCAGATAACTAGAATAATGTGAGAGAAAGATAAATTGCTTCCTCTCTTTGTTTCATCTTACTTCTGCTATTTTCTTCTCTCTGCTGTCACTGGGGATAAAGGCATCTGCTAAATGACTAATTTAAAAAGTTCTGCCCTTCTCTTTTCCAACCCTTTCTCCAACCCTTATCTCCTTCTCCCTAATCTCGGGGGTACATTCCATAGGTATCTGCTAACATTGCTCTGGAGGCCTTTCTGATCAGGCCGTCAAACTTCCTGGGTTTATCCTGCACAGTGGTCCAGTGGTCCCCGTCGTCTGCCACCTCGCCTCTCCCTCACAGCCCATTCTACCCAGACAAGGACAAGAGCAGGGAGCGTGATGCCATGGAGGAGTCGTTGCTGAATTTCAAATGCCACACTGTCAACAACAGTGGCTCACCCGCCAGTCAGCTCAGCAAGGTAAGGTCGGCATAAATAAGTGGTGTGTAAATCTTACTGTCAATTATGCGGTGAAATCTTTTGCTCATCTGTGTTGACAGAATTCACCAAATCTTGCCATAGTGAGAAAATAACAGTCCTAGTCAGACTTTTTTTTTTTGAAACCATCTTCAGCGGAGGTGTAGAAGAAGGAGAAGAGATGTACTAACGGAGGAGAAAGAAGTAAAACATAGGAACAGTTCTCAAGCATCATAGACTGAACTCTCTAACATCATATGACTGAAGGCAATTTATCCTGGCAAGCTGTCAGCTTGTTTGTGTTTGCTTGTATGCGATAGATCAGCTCGTGATGGTTGGGGTTGTATTGGGGGCAGGACCAGCAAAAACAGGGCAGCAATTTGAAAGGAAGTGAATGAAGATCAATCTCTTGTGATGGATATGATGGCCTTGTGTACTTGACGCTTTATATCAGCAAACCCCCCACCGTGGCCCCAGTTGTGGATGTCCCAAATGACAAATAGATGTAGGCATGCTCCATCTGTGTACAGCAGGAAAAACACTTAACTTCCCTGACTTTAGATGTGTAACACTTAACCAGCTTGCACCCTTTGTAATTCACTCCACCGATGAATTTATGAAAGTACACATGTACATGTCTACACAGCATCAGTAGAATGATCACAAAGATGTGTGTATGCTTATTTAGTTTCCTTGCGATAAAGTTTTTTCACCAATTACAGCACTTAGTTGTGGCTCACATGCATGGTTCAGATAGATGGCTATATAAATGTTTTAGACCCTGAAATAAAAGTGAGAATGAATCAGAAAATGAAATAGCATGGATAGTTTTTATTTACCAATTAAGAACAAATAAACTACGTCAACTGTGATGTTAAAATCAGGACTCTGAAGATGCTACGCCATCTGTTGGAGGACTATTGCTAAAGGCTTTTACGGCTCTGGCTTTCACATGGTAATCTTGAATGAACATACTTCAGCATTCTGGCATTTCATCATACAATATCTCTATGAAAAGGAGTTGAAAATTTAATTAATCTATAGATAATCTTACAATCTATGTACTGGAAAAAAATCACATAGATCACATTTCCTTCCTCTATTAAGTGTGAGAAAAGCTGTGTTTCCAGTTTTTGTTTTATCTCGTCTGGGCTACTGAACCAAAACTGGTTAAGACGGTAACGTCATTTCTAGATATGAACTGCTCTTTCTAAGTTTATGAAAACACAGCCACTTTGGATTTCGTGCAACCAGTTTGTCTTCACACAGAGCCTTAACCTTCACAGACACCCTAACATCTGTTTTGAAGATGTTAGCTGTCTCTCAGTAGTTCCATCCACTGTTTTCCTGAAACAGTAAAAAAAAGGGTTGAAGATACAAAAATCATACATAATATCCATAAATTAGCATTGGTGGCTGAAAGGAGGATTTTATGAGTATCCAATTAATTTTATTGTGAACTGACACTTTACATCCCAACACATGACTGGTAGTTGGAGGTGAACCTTTCCCAACTATTTTGGAGAACATTGTGTTAATTTATTATAAAGGTGAGAGTAGATGAACCGCGGGAGATTAAGGGAAATGTTTTTTTTTATGTTTTCATTAACCCAAGGGAGGGTTAGGTGATTCTAGGATGACATCATATTTGCTGATATTTGAAAGATCTCAACAAAACACTGAGAGCTGAGCTAAGTTCATAGCTAAGTTCCCCCCCCCCCTTCAGAGCTCCCAGAGAAAACCCACCCATATCATGAACTCTCCCAACCTTGTACCCTCCGACCCACTTCATGTTCAGAAATATGAACCTTCCTTCTTTTGGTGACTGGTTGAAGCAATGTTTGCTATGGTTTGGCGGGCAGGCTAGATGTTGAAGAAATATCCACTGATTGTAATAAGCAAATACAAATGTTTCATGTGACTGTACAGAATTGCTTACTCCACCTTTAAATACCTAGTCTTTAAAAACTTCAAACTTACAGGTCTGTTGGAGAATATAACAAGATTCTTTTTTTTACTCCCTTTGGCTTTTTCTTTTAATGTATGTCCACCAAGGTTTGTAGATATGATTCCTCGGGCGTTAAAGGGTTAGCTAAAAGAGCAACAAATATGGCTCCAGCAGAGGTTCACACTTCTAAAACCTGCTCGTCTGTTGCTGCAGTGTATTAAATTAGCTTTTCATCAAGGTTGTCGTGTATTATTAGAACACTGCCACATATAATCAAGTTTTTAATCTTTTACACCTTTGCCACATGGTGTTTCTTCATGTTCTTGGCTGCTTTTTGATAACCCGAGGGAGCATTTCCACCTCTGACTTGCAGTGTACCAATGAGTCTTAATGTCACTTGTTTAAACTCTCAGAATTTTATGGGTAAAAATGCAAACATGTTAATTCATCCAACTTGGGAAGTGTGCCCCACTTTTAGACGTAGTTGATGGATGCCCTTAGCAACATGTTAACTGTCTTAACATGGCCAAATGAAAGACTCATCTGTGTGGACTAGTTTCATTTTACCTCATAGTGACAGTCTCTGCTTCTGTTTCGCTACTCTTTGTCTTTACTCTGTTTCAGACATTGGTGTGTGTGTATGTGTGTGTGTGTGTACGTGTGTGTGTGTGAGAGACAAAAAGGTTTTTATTATTGTTGTATATCAGAGAAGAATTCTTTGTTCAAATTGTATCTTTCTAAAACACAAATCTTATATTTTAAGAGGGTGTACAAACAAGAGAAACATGTTGAAAGCAATTGGGAATTTTTTTTAACATAAAATGTCATAACAAATCAGATTCTGAAGCTTCAGGCCATGAAAATGCTATATTTAAAGAATCCAAGCATCAAGCGTAAGCACTGCCATGGTAGTAAATAAACTACAGCTCATTCAGCTAAGACAATACCAATAATGTAGTAAGTGTTAAATTAGTGGATGCAGAACAGAGAGAGAGGGAAAGAAAAATACACCAACTAGTGCTTGAAGAGATTAATCTAATTTACACAAAACCACCTTGTGTTTGAAGCAAAGATGTGTAGCGGTTTCATTTCAGATGTACCAACTGGCTTCGAATAAGGCAAAGCATGAGTAGAAACAGCAGCTACTTTGAAATGAGAGTGAAAGCCTTTTGTGTAATGGTGATGTGGTTGTTCAGAGAGTGAATTTTGTGCATAATAAAACCATGAGGGATATTTTATTAGGAAACAAAAACCAAAAAGTTCAGCTGGTCTAATACCACCTCAGTTTAACATAATACTATGAGAGCATGGGTTGGGAGAATTCAGGATGTGGGCAGGTTTTCTCTGGGAGCTCTGAGGGGCCTGGGGGTGGGGGGCATAGCTCTTAGTGTTTTGCTGACATTTTCTTTCAACTGCCAGCTTTTTATTAATAGAAGGACACAGTGAAAAGATAAGAAAAAACCTTTGTAAAAAATCCTTGGTGAATGAATAGCTGTCACATGTTCAATAATTATCTTCACAAAAATTGTTAAGGTGCGTTTTTTAGCTAACATTAAAGCAGCGGTATAATTTTTAATCGTTTGTGTTTGATACTCTTTTTATGTCAAGTTGTCTCAATTTTACTTCCTAATTTGCTTTATGCAAGTACACTTAGTGTGTGTCTTATGCACACAAAATACTCAGATGAGAACTTCTGAAGTCCATGGGATAACTATCATTTCATAAATGTGGCACTTCATTTTTGTAAAATATGTCTTAAGTCTTTTCTATGAATTATGCATACATTCCCAGGCTTATGACTGTTTCAGGTGCATTTTAGTCATCTGGTTCAACTTTCCTTTCACTTCTATACAGCTTTTGTTTGTGTTTTCTGGTTTGGTGTCACACACAGCTGGATCCAATTATAGCTCATTGTGTTAGAAAGAAGTTAGGTTTAGTCTGTATGATAAGTGACATGCGAAGGTGTTTTTCCAAGCAGCTGCCTTCAAGAATTCAAGAATGTTTTACCCATTCCTGCACCCCTGCGGAAGTGGGACAGGATGGGTTTGCTACACATATCAGTTACTTTTCTGGTTTGCAGCACATCTCTTAGAGTTTTGAATGTTTTTGATGAATTGAAGGAGTGGGTGTGACTATGAGTCAGGGGAGTCAGTAAAAATTACAAATAACGGTTCAAAACTGGGATGATGAGTTTACTGAAATATGACTATGACTCTATATACTTGAATTATTTTTTTTACTGATAGCAACTATATGTTTTTGCTTTAGTAAATATTTCAACCAAGTACATTGTACTTGTCACACAATATTTTTAGTAACAAAAAATATTGTTACATTTATGTTAGAGCAAGTAGGCAGAACTTAGGGCTTATGGCAAGATGTGGCTGATCTTAGTGTGATTCTAAAGCAACAATAGAAAATTAAACTTACATGTTAAGAGGGTGAATCTGTATTTTTCTTAAAATAATACTCAGTGTGATGGATACTAGATGATTGAGAGAGCTAGAACATTGGGATTCCCATAAGGGTATAAGCGTAACCACTTGGCAACACAAAAGGTATTCTTTTAGATGTTATTTTGCAGTGTCTTAGTAGTTTAGCTTAAAAATCTGATAATGCATGAAAATTTTATGGGCATTCCCTAGGGTCTTGACTAGCTTTAAATTTAGATTTCATGTTCTCTCTGCCTTAGTTGAAACAGAATAAAAGCCAAAAAGCAATTGACTCTATCAAAATAAAAATAAAATTACAGCTCTGTGTAAATGGATTGTTTTTGTTATTCTTCCAGTGTTTTTGACTGCTCAAAGCACCACAAGCTAAATTCAAAAAACTAAATTTTGTTTAATTTGGTATTCCTTTTGCAGCTTTCCTGAACTGACTCTCCCAGATTTGTTTGTGTTGGCATGGTGTTGCAGTTGACTTCTAAGCATTTATGTGGATTAAAGAAAACACACACTCATTCCTTAGCTTAAACAATGTTTTTTGACATGCAAGTTTAAATTTTATTTCATTTTTTTCATTTCTTCCTTTGCTTTGATCCACAATGCAGGGGAAGTGTTTGGGAAAGGCCAGCCCAGCATTCCCTGTCTTTTACGGAGACTGTTTTTACCGGACAAAATTTCTCTGACATCGACTATAGGTTTTGAAGCCTAGTTTGCCTCATACCGCGTAGTGCCATGTTGTAAATGGGTGGGAAAAGTAGCTGGAACACGCCCACCTTACGCCAATCAAAGTTAGTTGAGGATCCTGCAGGGGTTTCAGAGTTGCCAATAAATGTTTGTGGTGGACTATACTGTTTTAAAAGCTGCCTCAAAGGCAAAATCAGAAATAACCAATGTGTTTAGTTGACGCTGGGTTAGCACAAGCTGCAGGCTTCGTAGCTAAGCTTTGTTGCAAAAACAGTGGCTGATGAGGAAGTGATAGCTAGCCATTAGATGAGGCAGCTGTCAAACAAAATTCCAATCCCTAATTATGCATAAATTTAAACATATTGCTTGATATAATTTTTAAGATTAATATAATTACAGACTAGAACTTTTTGGATACCAAAACCGTTATTTGAATGATGCTGTAAATATGTTCGTGTGTGGTTGTATGTCTGTGTATGTGGCCCTGCAATGGACTGGCGACCTGTCCAGGTGTACCCTGCCTCTCACCTGAAATGGGCTGGGATTGGCTCCAGCAAACCCCTGTGACCCAGTAACTGGATTCAGTGGGTATAGAAAATGGATAGATGGATGTAAATATGTTCATTCCTACTGCAAAGTTGAATATTTTAAAATTGGGGTAAATGGAGATTGTCTGATTTTTAGAGCCTGCCTCCAGTGGTAAGTTAATGAACTGCAACTTTTCTTATTTTGCTTTTGTCCAGAACTGAGAGTGTTGACGCTCTGTTTTTTATAGTGTTGGTAATGTCAGTAATTAAATCACTGGGTAACACCAAGTGGAGCATTTTTCTTGAAGTTATCTTTGTTTCACTAGACTTCTTTTGAAAGTTTTATATAATCAACCATATCGAAATAAGAATGAAAATTGTAGAATAATACATTATATTGATTTTCTATTTTATCCCATGCCCACAGAGATTTCTCCACATTGTCTGAATTTTTTGACAGTGTCATGTACAAATGAGATATTTAAACTCTTCATGATTTTACACTGAGGAACTGAGTTTGACATTTTAGTGTAAAGATCCAGTCTTTTTTTCAGATTGATGAATTTCTGCTTATCTCTACTTTTCTCTCTTGCTTTTTGAAGATGCTATTTTCATACCCAATCATGTAACTGAGCTGTGGCCACTTAACTTAATTTGTTAACAATATGTTCCTCCAGGTGCTTCTTTTAGTAGCATTTACTTTTCCAGGATTCTGTTGTCCAGCTTAAACCTTTTGAGGTGCACTACTGCAATTAAATTCAAAAACAAAAAAGCTAAAAAAAAAAGTCAAATTTTTAACATTTAACATACTTCTGTATTCTGTTGTGAGCAGAATATATTTTTCAGGGACTTGCAAAACATTGGAGTCTGTTTTTAATTACATTCCACACACAGTGTCACATTTTTTTTTATTGAGGTTGTAGTTTAGTGAAAGAGCTTAGATGTTCTTTTCTGAAAGTACATTTATGCTTTCATCTTAAGTACCCCGGTGTTCTCTCTGTAGCATATGCCAGAGTTAGCTACTGCAGTTGTTTGGCCATAACCCAACTTCAAGTTGAAGGACCTCCAGAATTATAACAATTCTGAAGGGAATTTAGTTGTCAACACTGATTTCATTTGAGCACTTGATCCAAAATCACTATTGGAACTTTATTTATATCAAGATCCACTCCGGATACAGAGAACAGCAGGTCATGTGATTACAGGGTAAAGTTTCCAGGTGACCCTTTGTTGAAGCCAAAACCCCTGTGAAATGCATTTATGTCTTCTGGCAATGAAGCAAACAAGATGAATAAATTTCATCATGTCTGCCCGTGTTGTGAGGCTCTAAATCACTAACTGTTGGCGCATTCCTTTTATCAGCTGTGAAAATTGGGGGGTAGGAGGAGGGTGAAATGGGCTGATAGATACGGGAGAAGGAGTACGTTTTAAAAATACTATCCACGTCATGATCTACTGTTTTGTCACACAATTGGTGTTGAGGTGATACAGTTCCTTCTGTGCATCTTTAGAATTTAAATCTGCAGGAATCAAAACAGTGGCAACAACCATCGTTTTATGGTCAAATAATAGAGAGAACATGCCAATATAGGGGAAGCCACTGGATGTTATGTCTTTATGCACCTACATCACTATGGTAACATAATCTTAAGCAGTACTTCCTATTTTTAGCTTTTGCCTCTTAAAAAAAGATGGCTTACCATCAGATAACTGCAGAAACATATAACAGTGAGGCTACATCCTATACATCATTACAGTAGTCAAACATGTGACTTGCAAATCTAATGGAATCCCAGTACAGCCCACCACCCCATCTCTACCCCTTTGCTTTGACCTTGCTGCCATACAGTATATTAAATAAAACCGAGGTGATAACAGCAGACATGACACTGTATTTAAATGCACAAACAAAAATCTGTCTTCAAAGCTGCAAGAGTCTTGTTTTCAAGGCATTTTCAGCATGTTGGCTGATTTCTCACCTTCTGTTGTTATCACATTGTTTACTTAATTAGTAACTTTGAAGAGTACATATGCATCACTAATTATCCTTACATTACACAAACGTACAGTGTAGCATCTCATCTTATTTATCAAGTCAGTTGTTATTATCGTTTGATGACAGTTCAGGACAATATTTGCTTCTATGACAGGTTCTGTTCCACTGTCATTGACAGGTAATTAGTGGATGGCGTCAGGCTCAACAGGTGGAGTATTTCCACCTCCCTCTTTGTGTGGATAGCGTCTTTCTGCTCTAGAGGTCCAGTTCTTTTTTTCCTTCCTTTTTTGTGTTTTTTCTTAGGAGAATGTTTTTTTTAATGTGTGTGTGCAAATCACTGCCCAGGTTGAGGCTGTAGCTGGTGGAAGATGTTGTAAGGGAACAGAGCCAGGGGAACAGAGCCAGGAGAACAGAGCCAGGGGCAGCCACACATTAAAATCCTCTTTGTCAGCAGAGGCATCTAATTCAGCAAAAGATGACCCAGTTTGTCCCAATTCAGTAAACATGGGGCTTTTTGAACATGAATGCTTAATGTTGAAATAATTCACTCCTAATTGGAAAACGTTAGCGATGTATTGTGTACAGTCCTTTCACAAGGAAGAGAGGATTTAAGGTATTTAACTTGGGCATGAACAGTGTATGGATTGTGAGGCTGTTTCTGCAGAGGAAACAGATTGAGGGAATCGTTCCTCTTTTTTGACTGGAGGTTCATTGTATGGCTACTGAACTGCACTTAAGTCCACATCAAATGCCAGCTGGCTTTAACAGTGGATGAGTAGTAAAGTTTTCCAAGTTCATTTAATGCTTCATTGTGAATAGTGAGAGTGTTGTGTTTGCATGTCATCGTGAGAATCTAAATGAATAGTATACTGTAAATGTGTGCTTGTATAGGTAAACAAATCTTACCCTGAAGGTTTGCCTAATTTATATTCGGATTCAAGACTGTTTCCATGTGTTGCAAAAGTGTGAATCTTCAACATTTACAGCTTGTGTGTGTGTGGTTGCACATCCATGCATCGTTTTTCAGTGTGAAAGTACAGAGAAATTTTCCTCCCTCCCAGAGGAATCTCTTCTTCTCTCTTTGCAGCTCAGTGATACAAACAGGCCTGCGATGCAGTAGTGGGAGGCCTTGAATGTTAAACATATCGTAAGATAGAGAGACGGAGGAGAGGAGCGGAAGGATGAGAGTAAGGATGGGTGATTTGAAAATGGAAAGCAGAATGAGAAAAGATGTAACACAGCCAAAAGTGACAAATGAAGGACTAGAGACAGCCTGATGGACATTGATGGAGATTTAAGGCCAGACCTACTAAACCAGCTACCTTAGCCTGTGGTCACAAAATCATAAATAGCACCAATGGAAGGGACTTGTTCCCTAGATAAGGGTACTAAAACTGCACTGACTTTCAAACACATGAGCTCCCAGTTCATTTCAATAAAGACCAAAGGGTTAGCAAGGCTTCAGCATGGGACATGTGATGATGATTACATGATTAGGTGAAGTGTTCACGATCCACTCTGTAACAGGTCAAAATAGGCTCTTTACTGGCTCTACTTAATAAGTGCAGTTTTAATAAGATTCAAATGTGTTTCTGTGTTTCAGGGTCAGACAACACACATGACTAAAGAACAGTTTTTAAAGCTTATCATATAGTTGAATAGAACAAATCAGGAAAATCTTTTGGACTTACATAACATGCCTCTATCACCGTAGTCTGCTGCCAACCTCTAAGATATCTGTTAACAGCTATTATTCCAGGGTTAGGGTTAGGGATTAATATACACAGAGATATGTGTATATTAATCCAAAGTAATTAACTGCATTTCACTATTTAGGAAAATCATATTTCTCTGCAAAATGTTTTGGTCTGGTGGATATTCCATAACACCTTTTAGCTACAGATCCTAGATATATTTATATTTCCTCCAGTAAATTAGAAATGCTATAGACTAGAAATGCTCTGATAACATCTTCTTCTGGCATTCCAAATACATTAACAAGAATATATCTTTTTCTTCACACATTCTAACCTACTTCTGCTGTTGTGCAACACCTGTATTTCCTCCATGCAACAGCCATCACAGCATAGGCCCAACATAAAATTTAAGACTGGAATTTTTTTTTTCCTGAAGTAAATAATAGGACAAGGAAACTTAAATTGTGTCACAAAAGGGAGTAAATCTCTAGCCACATACAATTTAAACTCGTTCCTCCTCACATTTTGCACTCTGGAAGGGAAACTCCCATGAATGGACATGCAACAGGAGCAAAACAGTCCTCTATTCTCACCTCTCAGGAGCTAATTTACCACTACACCTCTTTACTTAATACCAGCAATTACTTTTTAACACCAAAAAGGGATTTTGAAACAGGTACAAAGGGATAGTAAATCAGAGCTTTAGTGGGACTAAAAGAGGACGATGCTAAGAAAAAGAGGAGAGACAAATCAGCTAATCAATGAGTGAAGATCAGCACATCCTGTGGACTTCTGTCTATTTCTGCTAAATGAGAGACAAAGATTTATTTTTAGAAAATGATTGGCTACTTCCTGCTTTGACAGTGTTGGACGAGTTGAATCAATCCCATCCAATCTCTTCTTGACATGTATATAAAAACACATTCAAGTCATTTTTAACTTTTTAAAAAATAACAGCTTATGACATACTTTCATTGTGCCCCTCCCTTGATCAATACTCTTGTCAAACATTTTGGTGAACAATATAGGATCTTGTACTTTGAGCAATGTTTACCGAGTCTGTCTGTTGGCTGTGTTGTCCAATGCAGTCTTTTACTGCTGCATACCAATGATTTCCTCTTTCTCACTCTGCAGTCTAGAGATGAATGGGGGCATTTGCCCATTTCTGACTGTCCTTTTTTTCACGCATTTAGCCAACATCTCATTTTCTCTGTGGTGTGCTGCACACGCGTTAGCCAACCTTTATCATATACAGCCAGATACATTCTGACAGCTACAGTAGAAGTGACAGCTGTGGGCTTCACGGTGCTTAAGTAGAAATGAGCTATTAGAAGTAGGTCATTTTCAATAAAATACTATATCTGCTTTATAATGGCGTCTTCTGTCCAGGTTTCCTTTCCACATTAGCCATATAATCACTCATTTAAGCAATATTTTACCTACACACAAAGTTTGTTCATTTATACTGACACACAGCAGATGTTTAGATTAGTGTATTTGGATCTTTTTCCATGTCTGAAAAACATGTGCATCTTACAGGACTCCTCATCTTGCAGGCTAACGAAATTAGATTTTTTACTGGCACTGGCAAGCTCAAATAACCTTCAAGTCTGTATTACCTGGTAAATGATGGTCAAAATACCTGCATATGGTTTTGTCAGTTTATTGTCTAAATTTTAAATTGAATACACATTAGTTAATCATACCAATGTTACACAGGCAGCTTAAACAGAATATGCATTTTAAATGACATAGCACAAAAGAATTAGAAATTTTTTGTCTAGACTAGCAACCGTTATTGTTGCGATCGAACCAGATCAGACACTTTTTTGTGATTGCTGTAAAATAATGCACAGCAAAAGCATCTTTTAGCATAGAAATTTTTGCAAGTAAAAGTGCAAATAAAGTGCATGTTGTGCAAAAGAACATAAAATGTAAACGGAGAGATGGGTGGGGTAGTAGATCAAGAGGAATGTTAAGGTGTTGTAATCGAGGTTGTGGCAATGCAAAGGTCAACATTGATGAAGCAGAGGATGGGTGGGGTTTGAGCATGGGTGCCCTGTAATAGGGGTGGGACAGAGAGCGGTTGGGGTGTTCATTCAGGAGTTCACCTAGTTGAAAGAAGAAACTTGGCTAGTTTGATAGTTTAGGCAGGAGGTTGGTCAGGTGATGTGCTGGATGTGATTATTGCTTGTGGATGTTTTGCTCACAGGCAACGCGAGGTGTAGGTAGTGGAGAAGTCTTAGAGGCTGATCCCAGTGATTCTTTCAGTATTTTGACCCTCTGTATGCCAGTTGTTCTGCCTTAGTGCAAAGAGAAAATCATACTGAAGGTCCATAGGTCCACACACTTCCGACTGCGCTGTTGTTAAAATTCTGCATGGGCCCTCTGAGGAATTTGGACTTTTTTCAATGTCCTGAAGTAAGAGAGGCACTTTGAGGAGTGGGATGTTGTAGAGATGACATGTCTAATAATTGCTTTGGTTGTCTTAGCATTAAGAGCCAGATTGTGAGAATAAAACCATTTTACAAGGATTTCAACATGTATCTACTATTGAGTTTCATCATAACTGAAGAGCAACCTTCTTCTGCTAGAGCAACCACTTCGGCTAAATATAATTGTTATGGCATGATTTTAAAGATAAACAGGGAACAGTTGTGGTAAAGAGCTTATACCACAGAGGGCTAAGCACAAAGCCCTGTGGAGCCCTGGTGTTAATGGATAGGGTTCCTGATGCATACCTGACAACTCTGACACGCTGTGAGTGGTTGGTTAAGAAATCCAGGACCCAAGTGCATAGTGAGGTGTTCACGCCCACGTCGTGTAGTTTGGCTCTGAGTTCATTGGACAGTTTATTGTTTTAAATAGTAAGCTGAAGTTGACAAAGAGTATTGTTGGTGATAGCATCTTTAGTCAGTCTGTTGTTTCTGCGTACAAGCTGGTACCAAGCAAATATGGCTAGTATGACTATCTTAATATGTTTAACAAATTAATTTCACCATGAATTTAGCATGAATGAGTGTGAGTGCCACTGAGCTATCATTCAGGTAGGTGACTGTTGGGGACAGGAACAATCATGGCTCTTTTGAGGCAGTTTGGAATGCAGGGTTTTGCCAGTGACAGGTTGTAGATGGATATGAAGACCACTGCACAGTTCATAGACACCTGGGGGACTGTGTCCATGGTTCCTGTCTTGAACTATGCATAGAAATGGTTTAGTGCCTCAGCTATGATGGGATTGCTGTTGGCAGGAGTAGATGTTAACCCCTTATAGTCAGTAACTGCTCTGATTCTCTCATATGAAGCTAAAATGCAGGACTTTTATGACTATTATCAAAGTCTGTTCAAAATGACTTAACATAATCCAGATTAAAAGTGTTCCCTTTTTTATGGATTTGCATTACTCTAGCTGTTAAAGGGTCATAACAATGACAGCAACAATGATCAATAATTTTGTTTGAAATATCAAAATTACCACAATACAGGGTTAATCAAATTTAACAAATTGAAACACTTGCTTTCTTTCAGTAAAGTGTGCTAGAACTTTGCATTAAATGTTTACTGAGAGAAATTTGTAATCAAAAGCCAGGAAAAGAAAAGAAAAAAAAAGACGTAGACTTGTGTGTGTGCAGACCATGATCATACCACACTGAACCTTTGCTGTAAAATTTCTTCAGCAACTACATAAGCAGGGCAAATAATATACATGCCAATAAAGGTGTTTTTTTTTTCATCAGTTGACTGATAAAACAAGAATCCCCTGCTCCTTATCAAAACAAATTGTTGATGAAAGCAAGAGTTCTCTGGTGACTTCTTGTAAAATCTGAAAAAAATGTAGTAAGCACCACTGCACCCACTCTACAAAGTAAAAAATTTACATAACTATAACTGGCATAACATGAACAATTATCTGAAATTACAAACTGAATCCAATTCAATTCCAACCACATTGAGATGTCATTCATTTACAAAAATCCCCTTATTAAAATACACAAAATGTATAATAATGAATCTTTATAAAGAGACATATGGTCTTGTGATACATTTCTTTAAGTGAATGGTTTAAATGTCTTTGCCAACTTTGTGACAGCCACTGACATTTCATATCTGAAGACAATTACCTTGGGCTCCATTTTGACATTAGTTCATTATGTTCATCAGGAGTTGCACTTTATCCTGCTCTACAGTCAGGTGTGATTCATCATCCTGCGCCCTCTCATTATCAGTTATCTGACCCCTTCCTCCAATAAAACAGTAATATTTATATTTTACAGTCTTGATATCAATAACAATCTTGCATTTCACATTTGACTTCTTTATCTCTTGAAAACACACATATGAACTCATAATTTAAATGCTGAATGTAATTTACTCTGATTTAACATGAAAAATCCCAATGTTACAGAGGTTAAGAAGCGTTAGGTGTAATGTGAAGTCTCTGACCTCTCATGATATGCTTTACAAAGAGGATGAATGAATGTCAGCTGGAGCAGGACAGAATATAAATGTGTGTCCAAATGAAAAGGAACTACGTGAAACAGTGAGAATGCAAGGAGCAGAGTTTAAATACTTGGCTTCATCTGTTCAGACTAATGGTTAGTGTGGAAAAGAGGTAAAGAAGAGAGTGCAGGCAGGGAGTGGGTAGACAAGAGTGTCCAACATTATCGGTGATAGAATGATAGCAGCAAGAGTAAAAGAAAAGGTTTATAAGACTATAATGAGACAAGCTTTTCTGTATGACTTGGAGACAAAAGCTCAGATCAAGAGACAGGAAGGAGGACTGGAGGTGGCAGAGTTTAAGATAGTGAGATTTTTCTCCTGCTCCCCTTCTCTCATCCATCTTCTCTGCAGTTTCCATGTGACCTGCAGCAGCAAATGTGCCAGAATTATGTGCCTGTTAATCTCCATGACCTGCTTTATTTACCACCATTGCTTCTGGTGTACAAAACCAAAACTGAATTGTCTTCCATTTCTGCCTTCATTGTTTACCTCTGTCCTTCATCACCTCCTGCAGCAGGAACCTCCTAAAAGTGAGGTGTGAAAGTAAATGCTCATTTGCAATTTATCCATTATTGTTGATTAGCTCAATCTGCTCAAAGATGCTTCCATACTTTTACTTTATATCCTTTGCCATGGGGGATGACAGGAATGAAATTCAGAGAAAGCAGAGTATGACGGGCATGCAGTGAAACTTAAAGATAATCAATGGATTGTGCAGACTTGATAAGATATGGTGCCTAATGATGTATAAGGCATTGCAGCAAACTGACATTCAACAGCTGTTGATATGACAGTCAATGTCAGTATCCAAATGCCATAAATCCTACAGCAACAGTAAAGATGAACATGCTATTATTTGTCAGCCGCTATGTGCATTTTTTTCTGACTTACTGCAATGTAGACCCTCTTCCACTGTTAAACATTTCTCACGCACCTTCACTACATGCATGTATCTCTTCAACCTCTAACTTCTTGCAGTTTCATCAACTCCATCCACATCACGTCTGGGGACTCAATCTACCATGACACGTGAGAAAGGAGAAGGGGAGGAGGAGCGACAGAGCAACTCCTAATTACTGTGTAGTTTTTCCACGTCGGACCATCTGTGGAGCGTCTGCCGTCTGCTCAATTAAAATTTTTAGATCAACGAGATTTGAGATTTCCTGCACAGCCAGTGTTTGCTCAGATGAAATCTGCTGCAAAAGCGCCGGCTTTATCAAGTTATAATTACACTAACACTGTGTTATGCTCTCAGCAGTAGGATATCTCTCTCTTTCACTCTGTATATTTCTCACTAATTATTGTTATTGCTTGTGTGGAAATAGTAGTTTTCACCCCCTGCTGTATCTGTTACTGCACTGTGTAAAGCAGTAAATTTGGCATAGTAGTTACAAGTCCTCCCACAGTGTCCATAATATTAGATTTATTGAAACAATATAAGCTGCTTATTTTTGATGTTCCTCATGTGAACATACCAAGACACATACTTAACTCATTTGCAAAGGTACTCATGGGTTGCTTTGGTTTGGTGTACAAGCTGTCAGTCATATTGTGAAGAAAAATAATGTTACCAGCTTTGCTGATGTTCTAGCAATATTGGTAGAACATCATAGAATATTGGTAACATGCTCGGATATATTGGTAGTATTGAAGGGCAACAGAGGTTTGATTTTAAAGAAGTGGAATTCATGTTCACATGTTGAGCCTTACAACTGCTGTAATGTTTCACTATTAGTGAAACATAGAGGGTTCTGTCCAACACAGTCCCACAAATCTTTGTGAAACTGTCATAAGGGTTTAGTTATTTAAAAAGAAATGGGCGGGCTTCCAAAAAAAAGTAAAGTCTTGTTGCTGGATGGCACTGACAAAAGGACAAATTCGTATTCCATTGCTTGCCTTCAGACTAGGTTGTGTAGTTAACATAAGTCTCAGTGTTTGCATGCAGCAGAATAAGATGTCTTTCTTTTGGTTTCTGGTGAAATTGCATTGCTTTTCCAAGAGGATCTCTCATTTCAGAGTTGAAGAAGTTTTTTGGGTCAAAGGCCAATCATCTTCCAGAAACATCTGAACTATGTTTTGTTTTCAACAAACATAGAGCTCTGCATTATACCCACACATCTCCATTCTGGTCTTAGCTGACAAAAGGACATTTTTCAAATTGTTTGGAAATACAATTTTTTTTAGTTTTTTCTACTCCTACAGTAGCAGTTTTCACACTTTGCTTCTGTGTTTTAGCTTAGTTGCTCTTAAACAAGGCGGCACAGTGGTTTGGTGGTTAGCACTGTTGCTTCACAGTAAGAAGCTTCCTGGTTCAGCTCCCAGCAGTGCTCTTCTGGTGTGGAGTTTGCATGTTCTTTCCATCCTTGCTTGGGTTTTCTCTGGGAACTTCAATTTCTTCACAATCTTAAAACATGTATCCTAAGTTATTTGATGATTCTAAATTGTGGATGTGTGTGGTTGTTTGTTTATATATATAGATTGGATTGATGGTCCAGGGGGAAAACTTGCCTTTCACCCCAAAAGAGCTGGAATAGATTCCAGCAGATCGCCGTGACCCTAAGTAGTACATAGAATCCAACTACATTAAAGTTACAAGTAGTAATAAAACAAAACATGCCTTGGTGTGCTGTTTCTTTTTACTGAAGTGTAGTTTTTGTAAAAAGTAAGCTGCAAATCTCTTCTAGCATAAAGATTAACCTTTTCAAATCCTAAATTCTGAGACTGTTTTGATTTTCGACTTCCAGTTATTTCCACTCATTTTCAGCTATTTCTTTGTGAAAGAGGTTCCTGTTACGCAGATCTAGCCTATAAAAGGTAAAACCATTTATTTTAATGTATGACTCATCCGTACACACTACGTCCTGTGCTGGCACACTGGTAGTGATGCATATTACATCACCCAGCACTAGGGTTAGAGGTCTAGAAAGAAACAGATGTTGTCATGGAGACAACGCACTGCGGCAGCTAGAGGATGGAGGAGCCTGTGACAGTAAAAATCTATGAAGTGTTCAAAAAAAGTTTCTGATCAACACAATATTAAAGAAAATGGTTGAGGATTACATTCTAAAAAGGAACTTGATCTATGACATATGAGAACAAAGATAATTTGTCATTGGTAATTCATTTTCTTAGAGCTCACTGGGGGCAGATAAGAATGTCACCTCACTAATATGGAAATATTGGTATTAGTGAAAAATTTAACTAAGGCTCTGTAAGTATTTCATTTATTCTATTTAAATAATGGAAATCATCTTGTAACCATGGACATTTCCTTATATTTCCTATATAGGGATTACTTAAGACAGTGTTTATCAGTTCTAATCCTCAAATACCACTACCCTGCATGTTGTAGGTGTTTCCTTACTCCAGCACACCTAACTCAAGTTAAGAGGCCTTTGACAGAGTTATGTAGACCTTGAAACCAAGTGAAAGAGGTAATCCATTCATTTGAATTAGGTGTGCAGGCACAGGGAAACACCTAAAACATTCAGGGAAGTGGTATTTGAAGACTGTAACTGAGAAACACCAACTTAAGATTTACAATAGAGTAAATAACGTGTTTAATGCGATTTGGAGCTGATAAAGTTGAGCATCAGTCATTTTTACAGACTATCATTCTCACTGACTTGAAAATGATAAAGAAGAAAAATGACAGGAAGTCTGAAGTACAAGTCTGCCATGCATGTTTGTTGCAGTCTGTTTCAACATGACACAGTTACAGTTGTAGAGAAGCAAACATCAGGTAGCCTACACCATCAGGTTCACACCTAGGTTTGATGTAGAAGTATAAATCAGGCGTTAGATTCATCTATGCATGCTAGTCTGGGTCAAGTGGGGCTGAAGAACTGATGCAACATTTAAAGAGTGTTTCTGCACACCTTTCAATATTAGCATATTTCTGTGCTTTTAAGACTCCAGAACAGCCTGTCTTGTAAATGGGAGTCTTGAAGTCTTTGTAGTGTTCACACTTTTTGACTATTATGCAGCTGGCATGGTCTCACGCTATTCAACTTGACAATGATTTGTTCACTGTGTCTTTGACTGGTATCAAAACCTTGTTTTGTCAAAAACAAAACAGATGCTGGAAGGAACACAGGAAATTACACAAAACCAAGAAAAGATGAAAGGGGATTTGTTTATTTGAAGATGTACCTAGATGAAATGCTGGCTGTTTGCTCTATGATCTGTTACAAACTTATTGCTTCTTCTTCTATTGTCTCATTGCTGAATGTTTTAAGGCATCTTCCCCTTGTTTTGAGGTTTACCCTTTCTCACAGTGGCCTCACTCCATAACTTGCTCTTTTATTTGTTGAAGCTTGGATTTGAGATGCCAATAACTTGTTGATTTGCCTCAGATCAAGGGCTTTTGTCTGCAAGCTTGGCAACTTACAAATCTTACAAATTTCTGTAGTGTGAAGCTGCTTTAGGACCAAAAACTGCAATATTATTTTATAAGTACATATTGTAAGCTTGCTTTATGTAACTGCAAACAAGGAGTAACAAGAGGGCAGATGTTCTGTGCTTTAGGTTTAAAGTTGAACTGGCATGACAAATTGACAGATAATTGTATTTCTTTGCCCTTTGCTGTCTAAATTTTTATCTAAAAAATTCCAGTGCTCTCTCACTATGAAATCTATACTGTGGCCAAGCATGATTTACCAATAAAATCTGGTTCATTTGGCTGAGTTTCCTCTGTTTTCAAACATACCGACAAATGACTGAGCAACATAGCAGCATAATCTAGAAATTCAAAGATGTGAAAGGGGTGTATCTGACCAGAAAAATCTAAGAAAAGCCTCAAAAACTAGACACATAATATGATAATGTGATTATGTATGTACAGGCATCAGTCAAGCTGAAGCATGACTGAGACTGGGATAATGTGAGCGTGGGCCAGCGTGGCACCGGGATGGAGGGTTAGTCGTGCCTGGGCACAGAATGATGCAACTTGGCTAGTGTGAGTGCACCCCAAGAGCCTATCACGAATGTGAGTGTGATATGAACAAATTGCAGTTGGTGATGCTTGGTCTTAAATTAGAGAGCTATTTATATCGCTTAGGAACAAGCAATATAAATAGAAACATAATTTTAGTTATTACATTAGACTTTCCAAAAGGAGCAGCTATCTTTGGCCAGGTGTTTAGAACTGTAGAACAAAGACCAACAATCTTTTCTTCATCATATTTGAGGGTAGTGCTGCATCTGGTATTCATGACACACATATCCTTGTTATGACATCACATATATGGAATCTTGAGTGTTTATCCATACTCACCTCTAGAATTTTTTGCTGCATTGCCTCAGCCACCCTTTTTACACCCACCTTTCCCCACACACTCATTCATAAATATCCTGTTATTATTTTGGAGTCAGACTTAAAAAAAAAAAAAAACACACACACACACATAGGTCTCCCTCCATAGCACTCATAGTAACCATTTGTTGTTTTATTGTAGAGTTTCAAGATATCCATAAAATATAGGCTTTAGGACAACATCAGTATAATGTAGTCTTTATGGGGCTGAAAAGAAGTGTAAAATACTGACAAGAGTGGTAAAATGGTTTTTATTTGCATTCATTGTGGTGCCAAATGTTCAAATTTCTATTGTGTAGGTAGTCAGACTTCCATTATCCTGTTATGCTGCTCATT
>JAOWBL010061867.1:0-21973 GCA_028564865.1 Zenarchopterus dispar
GGACAACTGAGCTCCTAGGATCATTGGAACACTCAAACCCCTCCACCACGATAAGGTGTCGGCTCGGGGAGGGGGTCTTCCACATCTTTCTTCACTAATATATTATATTCCTTTCCTCCTGGCCTTTAAAGGTTGCACACTGAAAATGTAAGATTATTGTGCCCATGTACTGTAATTGTCAAAGATGCTCCTGTTGGACTGTCTTGATTTGAAAGCCCCCAGCCTGGGCTGAGCCTCACGATTTCAGGTAATTGTTTCTAAATAAAAGTCCAGATATGCTGAAATGTTAGCATTAACTTTTTCAAGAAATATCTGAAAATGTCAAAAGAGTGAGTTGTTTTTTTTTTTGTCTTTGCCCCTCTTTTTTTTTTATTGATACTCCACTGTCAAATATGAAAAACTACATTGTGAAAATGTGCCACTATAATTCCCGTTGGAATCTTCTAATGAGCTTTACTCGGTTTTTATTTTTATGATTTTTAAAATATTAATTCAGAACAAGTCTAGATGCAAAGAAGCATTGACTGTTGAAATGTTTATTTATTTATTTTACATCCTGGTCATGTTTTATGTCCTGCAGCCGTGTCGGGGACTCTCCTATCATTGGAGCTGGAGCGTATGCAGAGAGTTCAGCAGGTGCTGCTGCAGCGACCGGAGATGGAGATATCATGATGCGCTTTCTACCCAGGTGCTTTTTCCTTTTCTATAATGAAAATAAAATGCCTTTTTTGTGTTAACATTTGTTGGTGGAGGACAGTCTCATTGTTAAGAAAAAGAGGATTCAGTGACAAGAAACTGTGGAAGGAAAGTGAAGGCAAGACTTTTAAGCATACACGCATACAGAATAAAAACTGGATGCCACAAGACCAATTCCAGTGAAAACTGAGTTTCACAAATAATTGATGTTCTGGAGTATATCCACATTACATCCATGGTATAGTTTCTATATATCTAAACAGCTCAATACTACTTAAATATACCGAGCTGAGCCATCTTAAACATGCTGACTGCACCCAAACTCTAACATGATTTTAGTTTTTAGTCATCTTGTGGAAAATGGGACTACTATCCATTTTCCTTTTAAATTTCATGACAGCGAAAATACATATTGACATTTGTGAAGTCTGTAGATTTTAAACAGCCAACATCTAATGTGTGCTTTGATCTTCAAGTGCATAAATAGTGTTATTAAGAGAGGAGGAACGACTATGTTGCCCCAAAACTGTCATCTGTACACTCCACCAAAGAAGAAAGATTTCACTGAAGCAGCTTTTTTTCTTCTTTTTTTCCCCACTCTTTGGAAGCATTATTTATCCAGGCTCATTCAATGAACACACATCAATTCTTTTAAAGTACACACACTCACACCTAAGGGTTGCCTGTGTCAGTTGTAGTTTTGACTCCTCTCCTCGAGCTACTGTTTTTTTTTTTTTTTTTTTTTAAACCCTCGTTATTAGTGGACTTAAACACGACAGTTCATGCACAAGTCTTTACATATTTTAAAAGGCGTTATCGGAAGCCTTCCTGCAGACTTAACTGTCAAAATACAGTCGTAACACATCATCATCTGTCTCTGTGGTGTTTAAGAAAAAAAAAAAAAATTCTGATGTATGTTTGAGGAGGGAGGGGGGATTTTTGTTTCAGTGTTTCATGAGATATATTAATATGTAAACTCAAAAGGAAATATTAATCAGAGACATGACTTACTGAGTCTTAACACAGTATATTTCTGGTCAGAAGTATTTGCTGGGGAACAAGGTTCTTATACTTTTTTTTTTCCTGTTTCAGAAATCGATTCTTTAAAAGAATCTTTTGACGGCAGATTTAAAGTGTTGTTCATTGTTTGATAGGACTGAACTCGGCCCAGTGTAGTTAATAAACTCTAGTGGTGTCTGTGTTGTTCAGGTCATTTCAAAAGTAATGATAAATTACCCCGCCCCCCAACCTCCACTCCCAAGTTCTGGACATCTTAAAAGCAGTACTTTGACATGGAGTGAAACAGACTGTTTCTAAATTGCATTTCTCCAGCGCTTCCTGACATTATATATATATTTTTTACATCATAGTTGGGCTGTGTTATAATTTTAAGGGCATGACTATCATGACCCTGGTTGGTGGCCTTGACAGCACTTGTTAGTTTGCCTCATATCTTCATGTCATCCTGCCAACAGCTACTTGGCCGTGGAGCTGATGAGAGCTGGAACTGATCCCTCAGCAGCCTGCAAGTTTGCCATTTCCAGAATCAAGAAGCATTACCCCAAGTTCTTTGGGGCTATCATCTGTGCTAACACCACAGGCCATTATGGTGAGTGTCATGTACAGGGTTGTTTTAAAAAAAAAAAAAAAAAAAAATACTGACACGCATCCACAGGGATGTAGGGGGAAAAAAGCATACCGTTGTCATATTCACCTAATTTTACCAGGATGTTCATGAACAATTCCATTTTCCTCCTCAGAAACAATGACGTGCATGAAAATGAAAGTACTCAAGATGTAAAATCTAAAAAGGCCTTTCAGATGGGATGCAGTGTGTTTCCTGCTCTAGATGTGTGTTGCGTGGTGCAAGAATGACTCGGCGCTGCAGCAAGTTGAGCGCAGCACAAGGACGTGCATACCGTCTGTGTTGAAGTTAAAACAAAAGGAAAAGTCCAACTTGGGTGCAGCACGCTGTGACGACACCTTGACGTATCCAATTAGAGATCCAATTAAAGATTGGTGATGGCCTACTTTCCTGAGCTGTACAATACGAGTTTTAGTGGGATATAAAGAGGAGAGAAATCTCCAGCAACTTGGGCGTATTTAAAAAGTGGTAGAAACATGATTTTTTTTTTCTTAACCTTCCCAGTAAAATGTTCTTTTGAAGTGATCATCGACCCAAGCAACTCCAAATTGTGCAGTTATGCAAGCCTCAGTGCTTTTCTCCCCAGAAAGTTGTCAAATTTTTCCCAACTCTCCCCAAAGTACACCTGAAAATGGTGTGTGCAGCTGCAGCTTGTAGACGAACCTGAAAATCTCCTAATTCATGTCTGTCTGAAGACACCATCTTCCCACACAACCTTCTTTGCTGCAGCTCGTCTCCTCCTTATCAGTACATCTGAAGTCAAAGTTTTTTTTTTTTTTTTCCCCTTTCCTCTGTAACATGAAGAAAGATACAGCATAAATCCAACTCCACAACTTGGGAAAAAAAAAAAAAACAGTTAATATCTACTAACAACTTCCTGGAAAGCATTTTGATCACCTAGCAACTGGCGCCCAGCATGGACACAATTCGCACCAGTGCGTTTCTTCTTTTCTCTGCTGCATCGGCATACCGCGCCACAGCTGAAACACCTTTAACTAAGTACAAACATGTATTTATAAAGACTTCAATTAAACTTGAAACATGAAAGAGGACAAATCAAATTTTATTCAATTCAATATTAAATGGAATTTTACTTCAGAAAATTGTTTGAAAAAATGGGAATGCAGCTTTTTTCCTTTTCTTTTTTAATAACAGAAGATTATTCACACTGATTATTGGCCCAAACATTCAACTGGACCTCAACCACACTGAACGTTTTAAATCATGAAGTTTGTCGTCCTCTCTTCAGCTCCAATAAAATCATTTCCACCCAAGAATCTTTGTTCTCATGGCAACAGTGAGAAATTAAGCACTTCCTTTGGCTTTCCCTCCTTTGCAGAGCTAATGGCTTTTTCACCTCCAAATAACATATTTTGCTCGGTGCTTTACCTTCACTAAAAGGTATCCACAGTGTTTTTCTACTTCACATAACCTCCTACTTTGCACCGCATGAAGTTAAATCAGAATGCAAATGAGACAGGAGGATTAAGAGATTTGAAGGGCAGTTGAAAGAATTATCATCATTAAAACAGAATATGCAGATAAATGTGTACTGAGGGTTTTTCTTGGGCCATCATTAGAGTTAATGAATATTTTTCTGCAACAGGTTTTTTTTCTTTTTCCTCTTTTATCTTCTCAGGTGCAGCATGTAACAAAGCCCCTGGTCTCACACGGTTCCAGTACATGGTGTCAAACTCGGAGTCTGCCACACCAGTCACGGCATCTGTGGACTGCTTTTAAGTGAAGCTGGACCATAAAAATCTCTTTGGTAGTTTATTTTTTTCCTCTTTGGCTTTCACTTGTCTTTCTGTAATTTTTTTAATGGTTTAAATTAATTTAATTTGAAACACATCTGTTCAATTCTAACTGGTGCTGCTTTTATCTGTTGATTTTTTTAATTGAATTTGACAATTTCTTACCATGAGAATTACAGAAAATAAAATAAGTGCAGATTTGAGATAATACAAAATTTATTAAGATACTTTATTAGACACAAAAGTGAGTCATAATATGAGTGGCATAGACTTGAATGTATGGTTTAGTATAAATATATATATAAATATATTTGATGATGATAATTATATGATATGTGTGAAGAAAATCTGTTTTGCTCTTTCCAAACATTTCCCAATGAAACCTCACTAGTTTAGACGTACCACTATACAGATATCCCTTTGAAGAGATTACAAGCCTGGACTGCAGCAGTCACATTAGCAGACAGACGTGCACAGCAGTGGTGAGATAATTTGACAGGATCAGCTGTTCAGAGGAAAGTGACAGATCGGGTTATTAAATAAATAACAGCACAGTCCAAACTTTCTTCCCGCATGGTTTTTCACCTACGATGATTAGCTGCGGCATACGGCCATTTATTTTTCAGTGTCGGAGCCAAATTAATAAGGGCAAACTGAAAGTGTCTGAGCTGCACTGAAATCTGCTGTCAGCTCTGTTATCAATATTTTCCAGTTCAGCGAAATGCCGTCTTAACACAAAGTTGTGTGTTTGTCTAATGGAGAAATGAGATGTTGTTTGAGAAAACTAACTCTGGAAGAAGTTTGTGTATGTGTGTGTCTGTGAGAGAGAGACAGTGGAGCCTCTGTTCTCAGGTAAAGTGAAAGATGACATTTTCAAAGTTTAAAACAATTCCACTTAATATTTTACTGGATTTAAAAACAGTCAACTATAACAATGATTGCTCAATAAGGTTATCCATGCATAACCAGTGATATTTTCATCTGCTTCCATACACCTTGCTGTATTTTACACAATTACTACATACTTGTGTGAAGTGTTTTGGTATTATCAGGAATAAAAACCTATTTATCTTGCAGTCCAGTCTCACAAAACTGGTGTCAGTTGATCACCACAACCCTCTTAGATGCCATCACAGGTATGCATAAATAAGACTTTGAGCAGCATTAACATTAATATCTGAATAAATACATACAGAACTCTGGATTTCATTTTAAAGTGATATACAGTAAAGCTGCAGACACGTTAGCAGCCGGGGAGGATGGACACCCCAGGTCCGTTCTCCGTCCACTGGAAAAAATCGCATTGTTTACCCTTCTGAAAGCTGCAGGTGTAGAAGTTGCGGCCGTTGTTGGGTCCCAGCTTCAAAACCGTTCTCATTAAACAGCGTTTCCCGTGGTGACAAAAAGGGAAGTGCAAATCTGCCCACTGCAAAAGGAAAAAAAAAAAAAAAAGTTACACTGGCAAAAACAAAAAACACAATGGCAAAAAAAAAAATTTTTTAAAATGTCACTTTCCGCCATTACCTCAAAAAAGTTGCACTTGGTTTCTCTGGGTAGGGAGCAGGCGTAGAATTGCCGTCCTTTATTCTCCCCTTCCTTGTGGACCACTCTGAGGACAGCTGGACGACGGTGGGATGGACAACAAGGGCCACTGGGACTGGAAGAAATGGAGGCGGTGGGATTTGGGGCCTCTATTTTGCGCATACTGTAGGAATGAACAAACAGTCTTATTAGTTTGAAATATTTTGCAAATAAAACACGGGAATACCTGTCACATCAAGACTTAATAGCAAACAAGCAAGCAACCCATTTTCAGCAAAGTGTAATGATGTTTGTGGGCAATAATTGTATATAGCTGTATTGAACCATGGCTATTTATCAGTTGGATTTGTTTTTTAACAATGTTACATGAAAATTCCACAGTCAGATGCTTTTTTTTCTTTAACACCACTCATCTTCCTGAAGTTGCAAAAAACTTCTCTTATTATAAACTTATTCATGAATAGCCAAGTAAGAAATTCACTCACCCTGGGTTCGGGGTTCCATTTTGAGCATTGTTACTGGGAAAGGGGCCGTGATCAATTCTCATTTTCTTGGATGGGTGACTGTAGGAGGCCAGTGATTCCCCATTGGAAAGCTCGGCACTTTGCTTCTGCCAGCCACCAGAGGCATAATTGGGGCTTGTTGTCCCTTGGCAGAGGCTGTTTTTATATAAACCTCGTTCTGACGCCAAGGAATTCAAATGACTGCCGGATGGGCAGAGTGGGGAGTTTACAGGCTTTGGCTTCTTGCTCATGTCAGAGAAAACAAGGGTGGAAGTCCCGAACGCAGACCTCCAGTTGATTTTGAGCTCCTCTTGCGGTTTCTTGAAGGCGATGCAGGGGTATTTAATTAAATCAGCAGTGAAGGGCGATGCTTCAGTGCTAATGTTGTCTTTGTTGACTGTGGGGACGGAGCCAGGGAGAGAGAATCTCAATTTATGTTCAGCAGCTGCAGCTCATTCTGATGCACTGGCTGATCTCACAAAATGCAAGTTGTTTTTGGTTTAAGCAGTTAGCTTACAATGAATTTTATCAATAAGTAGTATACCACTGGGGTCAAATTAAATCTCACACAGCATGTTGAAATTATAAAAGAAACAAACAAAAAAAAAAGATTAAAAAAAATTGAAACAAAACCACACATAAAACCCCCTGAAAAATAAGAACATCCTTATAGTTAAAAGACTAATAGGCCAGATGGATTCATTTTGTCAAAGCAAAACAATTTCAAAATTTGCATGGGAACATTTTAGATGCATTAGATAACTGTTGAAAACAAGACTGAGAACTCTGTTGTCTTTTATTGTGGGGTTATTTTATATTTTTTTTTACAGATGCCCTCATCTGAAATCAAAAACAGATAATGTAGTAGTAACAGTAGGCAAAGTCCTTATAAAAGACAACCAATACACAACTGTTTATTTAACTAGCGAACATCATGGAAATGCATCCTCCCTGGATGGCCAGAGCTTTCAAAACTTGGATTGCTTACTTTAATTACTGAGAATTAATGAAAAAGCTGAAACATGGCAGCACAGTTGAAGGGCCACACACCAACACAGAGAATCAGGTTTTTGGTTGGTGGCTCTGTGAGCTCAGTTAATGTTCTTCCACAATCATTACATGACCCTGTAACAACGAACTTACAGAGCTGCATGCCACAGAATAATGTTTTTAAGAGTCTATGGAAGTTAGAGGTTGCATACCTGAACAGAGAAAATGCACCCTAATATATCCGATCACAAGTGGACAAGTCTAATGGAAGGTCTGGAAACATTCTCAGTCGAATTCAGATCTGATCATTCAGATATCCGAGACATTTGTGTCCAGAATTTCTTCTTGGTCTGAACATGAAAGGAGCCAGGGACAGATTCAGGGATGACCTGATAAACCAATGTCACCGGCTTAAGTGATGACTCCTTTGATTTTTTTTTTTTTTTTTTTAGCACAATTTTTTGCATTTGTGGCAGATTGTTCTGTATGTTGTATACACCCCGATTTGTATTGTACATGTATTTTATTCATTAAAGTGTGTGTCAAATTTTCTTAATCTTATTTCTAGCATTTTCTTCCTTTTTTCCTTCCTTCTCTCCAGCTGTTGCCTTTGGCGGTTTAAAATAAAATTGCATTGATGTGCATTTGCTATTTATACCATAGGAAGGTTAGATCTCATCGTGAACACACATTTAAATCCCAGGTAACTCGCTGTAAGCAGGGGCCACTTGTGATGGGATTTCTGAGGAAGCATGTTTGTTTGCAACGTCTGAAAGGGGACATGGGGAAGTAACTAGGTCATCAGCAGCTCTGTGGACAGATTTTGAGCAGAACTAGAATGATACAAGCTGAGGATTACTACCAACAACCAGCTCATTTTCCCACATAGGTCGAAGGACACGCCCACCACCATCTCATTTGTAGACTATAGCATTTATTTTGACTTGGTGGAAGATGACTACATATTTGATATTTGTAATTAATGTCTGATTTCACATCTAAGCAGTTTGGTTGCATAAACGAACTCAGACCTGAGGAGTTTATTAAAGCTGCTCTGAGATCTTTTGCTCACTAGTAAGCACACAGTGTCTCAGAGCAGCGAAAACGTCACATTTTTTTAAACAAAAATGTATATTCACAGTTAAATAATTGCTATTTTTGTTTGACTGGGTGGCTACACCAGTCTCTGATGTAGAAAAAAACCCTCAGAATACACATTTATTTTTCTATACTCTGACTTGAACTAGTATTAATTCTAAACCTCCAGGTCCTCAAAGATTTTCTAATGTGTCCTTGAGAAAGCCCATTAACCCCCAGCTGCTTTAATGGGAATTCACTACAGGAGAATATAAGATATATAATTGTACATATGTAAAACAACGTGTGTCTAAGGAATTCTGTTAATCCTTAGATTCCACAAGGATCTAAAACGATCCTTATTTTCTGTCTGTTCAAGATGCAAGGGGGTTTCAGTATTGTGCTTCTTGAATAAAAAGAACTTATCCTGACTTTGATTTAAATAGCTGACGGCAAAAAAAAAACAACAAAACCCTGCTAATTACAAGCAAAGTCACTGTAAGAAGTACCCAGCCCTCTTTGGAAGTGGGAATGTTTTATTGTCTTTTAAGACTAGCCCCACAGGGGATTTGATGTGCCAGTCTTTAATAAAAACTAAGAACTTAAAGAGTACTGCGGCCAGTACTCTGGTCAAAATATTGTAGAGTGAAGCTTGGACAGATTTTTCGCTTTTTCACTCAGCTTTGATTTAAAAAAATGTGATTTATTAGAAATTTTGTAGTGTGATCTTAAAGAAATATATAAATACGAAGTCAGCCTTTCAACTTTAGTTTGGCTGCTGCGACTGAGACGCAGTGAGGACATGTCTTTCAAACAAAAGTTCACTTCTGCTGTTATCCATTTCAAGACAGAGAAAAATGACCAGCTGTCAGACATGGTCATTATTTGTGCTGCAACATATGAGCACGCTTGATCACAGACAAGTCAGCTCACTCAACTCCAGTGTCATTTCATCTTTGCCGTCCTTCTCAAAAGCACTGAAGCATTGATATCAAATTGTTTGTTATCATTCAGCTACACAGCAAAAATGCAGTTACTATTATTTTATCTCTTGTTAACAAAGATGTTCTGTCACCCCATTAAAGACTGTGACTTTAAAAGACAGAGAGTTTCACTCACCCTCAGGTCTTGGAGTGAGGCAAGCATCGCAGGCTTTTGCTGCTGGCTGGTTGATGAGCGTGCAGAGTTGACAAGCCCAGTCCTCGTTCTCCTTTGGCGCATCATCACTGGTTCTCTCATTATGAGCCCAACCGTTCAGGCTATTTCTAAGTGGAAGCTTGCTAGATAAAAGGACACAGTGCAATAAACTTAATATTGGATGTAAAACGTGAAAGAAAAGGAAAAATAATCAATGTGTAGAAAGAAATGTCAGGTGATTTATTTTGTTCTTTTTTTAAAACAGTCACTTTTGAAGGTTATAAGAAACTATGTCATGAATCTTCCAGTGAAGTTAGAAAAACATACATTTAAAAAGGAACAATTCAGAGTCACTATTGCTTTTATAGAAATTGAACTTCTGTAAAAACTGAACAATCAAATGTTTGTGTAAACATTTATTCCATGGATATTAGATTACACCGCATTTGTGTGTAATATTCTGATTATTGCAATATCAGAATTATAAATACTGAGTCTTTTAAAATGAATAAATAAATAAATCAGGATCTGTAGGTATTTTTGTCTATGCTGATTTAAAAAAAAAAAAAAAAAAGATTCAAGATGCATCTTTATTGCTCTGAAAGCCAGCACAGGAAGTTATGCAATACTACCTTTCAACTTCCTGTTTTGAGTCAGCAGATTGAAAGATGAGATGTTGGGCTTAGCTAGCTACGTATCATTATCTGTTAAGACGGTAATATGACCTTATTTGTGCTGGAAAGGTCGGTTGTATATGCTGTAGTTTTTAAAGGTGATATGAATGTAGCAAAATGTAAAACAACCTCACTAAGAGTTTAAGAAGCCATCAGGTGAAACGGCACAAGGACTTTATTACGTGAAATGTAGAAAAGAATAGTAACAGAAAATTCTGGAGTTTGCTTGTGAAAGAAAAAAAAATCAATGAGAAAGCAGGGCAGAAAAGTACAGCAATGATGGACAAAATTCCTAAATTCATTTTCTTTAGATGACTTTAAAAAAAGAGACTCCTAAGATCAATATTCAGTATCTCCCGATTACCTAATTAGTTTTACCTAAGGGAGTTAAGCTGATAAAATAAAAATAATTTTAAGAAACGAAAAAAAAAAATTGATAACTATGTACCAGTTGACCAATGTAGTGTTTTTCAACAGCTGATAATCAGCGACTGATGCCATAAAACAATTAACTAATGTGCATCATCTCAGAATGGTGAAACACTGAATCTGGTAAACCCAATAACTGGTCCAACTCAATAACTGAGTACATTATATCTTCAGGAGACTACTGTGAGATGCAGGGATATTCAATTCAGTCTAATCATATTTATTAATCCCTGAAGGAAAATTATATTGTTGCAGCTGAAAGCCATTCAATCAATATTAAAGTCACTAAAAAGATTTAGTGCGGGAAGGAATGATCTTCTGTACCCATCTGTATTGCAGAGTACCTAAAGAAGTCTCTGACTGAAGACAGTCGGCTTTATAATCACCGTGTTGTGTAGAGAATGTGCAACTTCATCCATTATATTTTGCAACTTATGCAGGATTCTTCTTTACACAATTGGCTCCAGAGCCCCCAGAGCAATCCCCAGCACCGAGCCAGCTTTTTCTATCAGTTTGTTCACTTTCAATGATGCAGCTGCCTTAACAGATGACTGCAAGTAAACTTTTACTCGCTGCCTCAGACATATAGAAGATATGCAAAGACATATAGAAAATATGCAAATTCTGGAACACTGCAGAACCAAAGCATCCTGAAGGAATTAGGCTTCACTGTTTCACGTTCAATCTTCTTATCCTGATAAATCTGAGGTATCTGGAATTTTCCACCATCTTCACCTCCTTTCCAGTGATGGAATTTGTGTGTTCTTATTCCTAGTCCTCCTGAAATAACAGTCTCCGAAACTTTTGCAATGTGTGATGTTCAGACACCTGCTCAATAGTTTTTGTTGGCAAATAGGTGAGGTATTTTTTTTTTTTGGTATGGGAACAAAGCAGGATGTCTTCTACAGCATTGGAGCCTTGTGTTGGCTCAGGATGAGGTTGCGGAGGTGCTGTAAAATACCAAGTAACTAGTCTGCCTCTATCTGGACCTGCAGCCTTTTTATGATTCAGTATCTCCAGCTGCCTCTTCACCTTCTGGAGGCAGATAGGTGGGATGGGGAGGCAGAGGGAGTTTTTGTGTTTGATATTGGGGGAGGGAAGATGATTAAGCTGTATCCACATCTGAGGTGCGAGATGACACTGTAGAGGTGTGACATGGAAGCTGTGGGTCCAGGAAGGGTGTGAGGTCTGTGTGACTGGGGGCAGGAGAGGAGGATGCTCTGACTCTTACTGAGCTGAGCCTTTTGAAAAAAAAAAAAAAAAAATTCAGTTCATTGATTCTGTCCAATCTTCCATTAGGCTTATCCCCGTTCTGCTTGAACCTGGTGATCACCATTGACCACACATCCCGCACATTTATCTGCAGGAGCTTGCTCAGCAGCATTTGTTCTGTACACCTTCCTGTTCTTTCATGGCTTGACTTTAAGCTGTCTCCACACACTACTCAATAGCTCCATATATTCCTCCCTGAAGGCTCATTTCTTCTTGTTCAGCAGCTCTTTCAGGTCACTGGTGATCCGGGGCTTGTTATTAGGAGAGCACGTCACTGTCCTGATGGGGATGGTGTAGTTTGTTACACACTCAGTCATGTCACTGGTGTCATTTCCACTTGGTTCACAGAGTGCATCCCATTCTGTGACTTCAAAGCACCCCTGCAGAATTTCCTCGGCTTCCTGTGACCACCTCCTCACAGTGCTTTTGGTCACAGGTCGAGTCTGAACAGAGGGTTTGTAGGTGGAGGTGAGAAGTGCCAGATTATGGTCCTCTCTGCCAAAGCAAAGACAGGCAGAGAAGCTGAATCCGTGTAACATTTCCAAAGGATAAAGGTTGTGTTTAATTTTCTCTTGTGGAGCAGTTAGCAAACTGTTAGAAAACTGTAGCCGTAGCACACACAGAGAGAGGTTCAGCTGAAATCTCCAGGGACTTCCATGAATGCAACGGGGTGAACTGTTGGTAGCACAGCAACAACTGAGCTGATGACGTCACCTGAAGTGTTGGCAGCAGTTGATGGTGTGACGCTTGCTACTCCCAAAAAAAAACCAAGTGAGCTTTCTTATTAAATAACAGAGATTGAAACTCACATCTAGCCATTCAGTATCTGGGGTGCAGAGGCAGTGTTTCACTGTAACAGCCCTGAAAGCATTGGAGTCAGCAAAATGTTCCTGCAGCCATGTCTCACAAATAATCTGCATTCCTTATATTCCTGCAGGGTCCTCTTTAGCCCTGAAAGCTCAGCCATCTTATTTGCCTGAGATCTTACATTCCTCATGATGATCGACAGAGCAAATGGTTTAAACTTCCCTGCCCCGTGTATCCGTTTTGCTCCAACTCTACAAACATCTTCTTTTCAGCTGGTGGGATTTTGAATCCCAGGCTGGATATTTGTTGGGCTTTGGGAAGCCCAGTCAGCTGCTCCTGTATGTAAAAAACCTTCCCATTTTCATTAGTTATCACAAGAGATCTGAACAAGTCCCAGAAATACCAAAAATCTAAAGAACATACAAAAATATTTTACAGGACAGAAGCAACCGCAACAAGCAGCCACTGACCACCATTCCACCAGCACCATTCTGGACATGTGACATTAATAAACTACGATAAGCATAATTTGTATACTAATTTGATATTAATGGACATTTAATAAAGTGACTGCAAAAAGATTACTGGAATTAATCCTGAAGTATGTTTATTTTAGATTTTTAAATCAAAAGGGAAAATATTTTTCATTTTATTTGCTTTTTATAGGGGAAATTTTGTCTTCTTTATAACAACATAAAGGCCATTACTGAAATATGAAAGACTCACAACTAAAGCGCATTGTAAAAAAGATGTATATCAGCATCTTCTTTAAGAATGAAGAAAGCTTTATGTCAGTAATGATGATGACTTATAGATACATCCATTTCACTGTTTGCTTTTCTTTCATGGTAGAATTATTTGGATGAAGATGTGAGAACAGGACTGGAAATCTGTCCTGGCTGTAACCAGTCTCTAACCTGATGACAGCTGGGATTGGTTCCAGCCACCTCGAGATGAACAGTTTGAAGTTGGTTTTGAAGATGCGTGGATGGATGGATGAATGAATGGATGGATGGACGGACTGACTAAACAAAGCTGTTACTTCGTGGGAGTTAAATATGTACAGTTTATGTCAGATGCAAAGCTACAGTGCTCACTTAAATTTGAAGTTTTATATATCAGAACATAAGACCGTATCATCTGGTCCTTCACAGGCCTTAAAAATAAGGTAAATACAACCTCAGATAAACAAAAACATTTGGCTTATTATATCAAATCATTAGTTATGCAAACATAAGCAAAGCCAAAATGCAGAAGCAATGTGTAAAAAACTGTTTCCACTGCGTGAGCTTTAGATCCACCCTCTGCAGTGATAATTTAGTTATTTTCTTTATAATCTTATTAGTCTCTGGCATCCCTGTGGAATAGCCACAAGGATCCACAATCTTGGCCCACTCTATTTTACATTTTATTTTATTTTTTATTTAAATTCATTGAGCATTCATCTATGCATTAGTGTCTATGAATAGCTCTCCTTAGGTCCCACTCAAGTATTTCTGTTAGTTTCGGGTCAGGACTTTAATCAATTCTTTTTTTCCCCCCAACTGTTTTTTGTAGATTTGCAGGTGTAATTGGCATTACTGCCATGATGCATGGCCCAGTTTTGACAAGCTTTAGCTGTCAGACAGATGGCCTATAATTTGACACTAGAATAGTGTGGTATAAAGAGGTCATGGCCCACGACAATGACAGCAAGATGTCCAGTTCCTGTGGCTGAAAACAAGGCTAAATCAAAAACCCACCACCACACTTGACAGGTGGTACGAGGTTTGTGGTGACATACTTTCTTTTTGTCTTTGACAAATGTGGCACTTTTATACTATGGCCAAACATCTCCATATTGGCCTTGTCTGCCAAAAGGACAGCCAGTTACTCTGATAATTTTGTGATAATTGGCATCATGGTGTTCACCACCCTGAACATGGGTCAGAGAATAACATAATTGTCTGAGGAGATCAGAAAGAAAATTCTAGACAAGCATGTTAAAGGTAAAAATGCCAGAAGACCATCTTCAAGCAGTTGGATGTTCCTGTGACCACAGTTACAAACTTATTTCATTCACAAGTCAACAAAACTGTAGCTAAGCTCCCTCGACATGGCCACAAAATAAAAATAAGGACAAAATAAAGATACAGATAAGATGAATGTTTACCACATAGCCAAAAAGATGAACTCAAAGGTCAAGGTACATCAGCATCAGATCACAACATTTGTTTGTATTTAACCTAAAGTGGACTTGAAGGGAGATATCCAAGAAGGTTTTCAATACTGACAGGAAAAAAACAAAAACAAACAAACTGAGAATTTATCGAAATGTATGTTGTCAAGTCAAAGCTGTTCAGATGCAAAAATATTAAGGCCCCATTATTTTGGTGCAGGTCAGTTCTATCGCACAGTTTTTTTTTTCCATGATTAAGTTGAACCACAATTCAGAAATAATCTCTTATTTTCATTAGTTAATATTCAATGGATGGATTGAATTGAATGAATGAATGGATTAACATTTAGAGGTCAAGGGGTTGATGAAGAGATGGGAGAATACGATGCGCTTATAATGCCTGCGTGTTAAGTCGTACTGTGTGAGAAGTAATCGAACACGAAGCTTGACTGTGTTTAACAAAAAGGCAAATCTGTAACACCAACAGTCATGGAGGAAAAAAGTAGCAGCGGCTTTCGAGAAACTTCTCGCAGACAGCCCCATCAGCTGTGTAATGTGTTGTAAGGGCTTTGGACTCTAACCCCTCTCAAAGCTTTGCTAAACACAGACCAGGAGGTACTGAGCCTGTGCCCTGACTGGTAAACATAGCCTTATATGCACATTAATTCTCACCCCATAACACTTCCCACTCCCTGCCAAGCCCATCTGGCTGCAAAGATGGCCTTTATGAATTTTAAAATTTCCTCTGAAGAGCTATGGAAAATTCTGCAAATACAGGTTTTAAACCATTTTCCCCATTTTCGTTCATGTATTGATATCCCATTTTCAGTATTAAGAGACCTAAAATCTAAGATTTTACCATTATCACAAGATTTGGGGTTTTGAGACATTTTTGAAACATTTTGAAACAAACATAACCAAGAACAAATTATTGCCTTCTGAATCCCATGTCATTCAGAAAAAAAAATTACTATACCCAGTTGTAGCATAAAATATGCATTCATGTTCCTGAAAAAAGTAAGGTATAAGGTTGAACCTCAGTCTTAAACTTGGAAATATTACAGTTATCGGAGGTCTTTGAACAATGCTCCAAACCTTTAAGGGACTGGGTTTTGCAAAAATGCAAAACACGACTTTCTCCGTCAAAGTGCCAAAGGTTTGCAAGGACTTCTACCTGATGTCAAGCCCTCTGGGATCTGCTTTCTGACAGTGCTCACAGAAGTAAGTCATCCTGCCATTGTCTCCAAGACGACAGACCGTGATGACACGAGAGCACTGGCCACACTGGGGACGCTTGTAGACTTTGTAATGTTTGTAGAGAGGAGAGCCAGATTTGCGACACTGGGAGACGGGAAAGGCAGAGAAAAATGAATATAAAGAGAAAAAAAAAGTAAGCAACAAAACAAAACAAAAGGAAAATAAATAATAAAGTCATGCTTTCTTATTCGTCTACTATATAGGAACATAAGTATTTTATCTCTACTCTATAAACAGAAATACATCTTTGACTTTTGTGCTCCTTTCATGGCCAAACACTTTTAAGTCAGTCCTCTCCTTAATGCAAGTGTGAATAAAATGAATAAGACGCCATATGCTGGATATAAAGGTGTAAAGACTGACACAAGTCCATTCAGAGCGTCAAGGTCTAAGGCTGTATACAACAGCCCCTTTAGCGTTTGTACAGTAAAAAAAGATCTCGCCTTGTAAAACAGAAGAGTGAAATCTCGAGTCATCTTCACCAAATGCTTAATCTGCTCGACTGTTAGCTGCTGAACCTAGAAAAGAAGCAGAATTTAGTTGCAGTCTGAATGTCAAGAGTGAAAAAGCATCATTTGTATGGCCAGCAATAAAAGAGTGTTTCACAATCTTCACAATCCAAGAAAATACTAAAGCAAGAAAAATGGCCAAAGAAAAAAAAAACGAATTGAAAATTGTGAAGAAACGACAAACTTAACACTGTCCAAATCTTCTCTAAAACGAGTCCTCATAACAAATATTACATCGATAAAAGTACTTCTGATGTATTCACTGAAATTTCAAAGTACACACAACTGACCTTGCTGTCATGATTGAAAAGCTGTCTAATGCTACGTCTCTAATTATTGATCATATTTGCACCTGTGAAAACTGTCAAGTCTTGTGGTAAACCAAAAACACTGTGGAGAAACACTGAAACAATTGGAACAATGAAATATGGTATAGTGACATAAATAAACCAATCAGCAAAGATCAGAGCAAGTATGCATTCTTCTTCTCTTCAACTGATAAATTAACTAACCCTTCCAAGATAAAATCCCCCTAATTTTCTCTCCATGACAAATTGTAATGAATCTGAATTTCTTCAGCACTCCAGGGTCACAGCGTGGAGGTTTTCGATCTGAAGTCACAGCTGAAGGTCCTGCTCTTATGAACAAGCTGCCAGCTGACCAAGGTGCCTTCGGTCTCCACTAAAACAGCCGTACTGTCCTCTTGTAGAGGACAGGGGTGTGGTATTTATTGAGTGTTTTTGCTTCCAAGTGTGCATGCAGTGCAATAAAATGTATTGTACTGCTCACTACATGTGGTCCCACTTGACAGTTCTGCTTTAAACTATGCATTTCACCTCTACTTTCTTATATTACTCTTTTGCATTGGCCATGCAACTTGTTTTTCCTCACTGCTATACGCTTTACGATATCTACGAAGGATATCCTTCAATATAATATAGTTAGAGTTTGAGTTTACAACTAATGAAATGGGCTATAAAAAATAAATAAATAAATAAAAACTCCCACTGCCTTACAGTGCAAGTGTTTTTGTTTTGTTTTGTTTTCCCTCCCTCTCTTTCACGAAACCAAAGGGCTTGGTAATGTAGGTGGACCTCATTAAGATTCAGTGTTCCCAGCAGAAGAAAAAGCCAAAAGTCATAGATTAATGTTTTGGTCCAGTGTGCAAATGCATTCCAGACAGCCTTGCAGAACAAAGGTAATAGTTGAGTATCGCAAGTATTCAGATTCTAAAGTGCCATAACAGCAACGGAGAAGTTGTTCTAAAACTATATTTTTCTCCAGTACTTTGTTTATTTAAAATATTCTTTTAAGAGCAGAGTAAAGTATTTCATCTTTAACATTTCATGTGATCATTTCCAGATCAGAATAAGACCTTTTATTGATGTTAAAAAAAAAAAAGAAGCTATGAACCAGAGAGAAAAGCCCTTCGAGTCTCAAAAAAGATCATATTCATTCATGCTGATGTTTCCTTTTGAAATGTTTGCCGCAATGCGTGTGTTTGTCTCATCCCTACATCACCTTTCTCATTTCAGTGACAAAAGCTTATAATTTTCTCCGAGTTGTCTTGCATTTTCACTCTCATTTTTTATTCCTCTGCTGAACACAATCCATCATCTTTTCCACACCTTCACGGCTGGGTGGAGGCCTGAGTCAAAGAGGGCTTCGTTTTTAATGATGTTGCCGACTCCTGGCATGACGGCTTGGTCGAGTAGAACGTCGCAGAGCATCCTGTTGCTCCGGCTCCTCACCGCCTCCTCGGAGCGAGAGAAACTGAACTTTGAGGAGCACACATCCAGACTCTCCATGGCCCTGACCCTCTGCTCGCAGTCTTCTGTCAACCTGCAAACACACAGTTTTCCAGCAGCGGAAGAATTCAGGAAATATATGGCCGCTGTTTTTGAACCGGGTCAACTGGAGCTATCTTGAGGTTATCCATTTTACTACATGTACCTTTGATTTCTTTGTTAGAAGACGGGACAGCACAGGTGAAACTTTTAGACAGTACAAACAAATGGCTACTCAAGATTACAACAGGACCTCATAGGTCACGATCAGGACAAATACTGATCAAAAAGACAACATTCTTCATGCTAGTTATTGCCACTGTCTTCAGATGCAGCAAAAATATTGGATACACTCACTGAGTCAGACTCATACCCCAAGGTGAACCCCTGTCACCTCAATCCATCTCAGCTAGGTTAGTGTCCCCATTACCTTATTTCTACTGTGCTGTCAAAGAAGCTCACAGTGTCATTGCTGAGGTGTATTTCCAGCACTGGTGGGGGGCCCGTCCTAACCTTCCTCTCAGCAGGATTTATGCGCATTGATCCATTCATACCAAAGTGGACTCTAGAAGATGTGTGATAAACAGAAAAGACTAAATTAATTTTAAGACGGCAGGTATTAATTACTGTGATTCAAAATTGACAAGATAAAGAAAGGTGGCCTAGTGAATGGAGACTTTAGTAAGCATCATCAAAGCTTGAAAAGGGTCGAACATAAACACAGCAGCAGCTCTACAGTCTATGAAAATGGAAAGATTTAAATCAGTCCAATAACGAGAATATTTATGTGATCATTATGAATAGGTGCCATTAGGGCGAAATGAGGGTACACAGAGGGATAAAAATATAAGAAATTGGTCCAAGAAGATGGAAATTGACTGCATTTTTCAAATGTATCATGTCACATTATTCACACAGAAAGAAGTTAACTTTTACCAAAACATCTTATACAAAATCCAGAACAATCCTATTTTTGTGAAATAAAAAGATGAGAAATAGAATTTAAAACAAGACACTGTAGCCTTCATTTTTTCATGTCTCCCAATCAGTCAGAAGTTGTTTATTGATGTGATGTTTTCTTCATAGTCATCACAGAGCAAAGTCGCACTCGTGTTTTTCTGCTGCCAAATGTGTGTGTGTGTATATATATATATATATATATATATATATATATATATATATACATACACATACACACATACAGACAGACAGACAGATAGATAGATTGCTTAATATAATAGCGTTAATACAGATGTAACTCTTGTACTTGTTCTTAAGTCTCCATGTCATGTCTAACAATGACTACATTTTTGGCAATATTGTATTTTCATGATTTTTTTCTATCAGTGTGTTTAGCCGAGTGGTTTTATTCCAAATGTGACGTATTGTCAATTAAAAATGTCCCCATGCCCCCCACACACCATCAACCCACCCCAAACATGTTTAGTTCCTTTGATAGAAATTCAAATTCCACAATGACTGGCATTGAAAATTATAATTCCTTGCTGACCCATAACTCTTTTTAATCAACATCAATGTATTGTACCTTTTTAAAAATCAAGGATGAGAAATAAAAACATGCAAAGAAAGGCTTGACTTAATAACTGACTAACAGCAAACAAACTCAATGGATATTTATTTAACTGAATGCCAACATTCAATTTTAACCTTTGCTGCCACAACAAACATTTTAAATCAAACTTTTACTTTATTATGTACTTTCATACTTGATTTTACAGATAGTTTGGGCTGAATTTAGAGGAAATGTTGGACTTCTGCTACTCTCTCTAAGGGGGGGTCAAGAAAACCAAAGGTAACAATGCAATGTGTACCTGCTGTAAATCTTTCTAAAGTCTTTCTAAAAGACTTTAAAATTAGTAAAAAGTAAAAGAGAAAGATATGGTTGGTGAACGATTAAATCTCTTTGGCAAACTAGTCCAAGATCAACATAGACTAGCAGAACAAAGTTAATGGTTCAACATCTCAATAGATATTTTATGAAAGCAACAAGATGCTTTTCAACTTGCAAAGAAAGAAGTTGCAGTGCAAAGGACACAATGGTTACTGGTGCACAAAATTTCAAAACATCTTGACAAAAACATATACCAGGACTCTTTTTTCTTGAGTTTTCATCTAACGTCTTTCAACCAGATTTTACTATTAACAAAAATGATCCAGTTACAGATTAATCCTAATATTATTAATTGCTGTTTTTCTTTTCTCACAAATAGGGTTCAGCTATTCAAAGTAGACAACATACTTTCTTCTCCAAATACAACTAAATTTGGGATACCTCGGGGCTGCATTAGCTCTCCTGTGTTATTTACGTTATAAAACCTCTGCCCACATCCCCAGTGTGCCAAGTTTATTTCTTTTAAAATACTCAGATGACTCTGTGGAGACTAAGGAGATCATATGTGTAAAAACTAATTTTCAACTACTTCCAATGATGAGCTCAATAACAGAAGTCAAGAAAGTTCAAACCTGTGAATATTTGGGTTTCATTATATATAAAAATCTTACATTAACCCTTCATATAAAATTCATTTGCAAAAAAAAATTTAAAAAAATATAAGCGTCTCTATTTTCTTGGAAGGCTGAGTTCCTTTGACACAAGTAGCCAAATTAGTCTCTTGTCTTTTATATCAGCAATTTAGAGCAGCTTTCTCTACTGCAGCACAGCTTTGCTGAGCATCAATCAACAAATCAATTGATTACAAATAAAATAAAATTATATGAGCAAATTAAAATTTGTGGCACAGTCTTTTCAGGAAACTCGTAAGAACATGATCGGGTTGTCCAGAAATATTTGCAATGACTAATCACATTGCCTAAATAGAGTGTATCAACTTTTGCCTTCAGACTGGCATTCTAGAATATCTTCTTTCAAATGTAAAAGATTTAAAAAATATTTTTGTACATCAGTCCAGCCTTCTACTGAACCAACTAAGCTAAACCATTGTGCAATATGAATGCAAGGTCACAAATCTCTAAAATGTTGTATATCATGAGGACTTTCTATTTCTGCATTCCTGCACAATGTGGCATGCCTTTTTTTTTTTTTTTTTTGGTAATACGTGTTATATGTTATAATATATGTAATACTTGTAATATATGTTATACTTGTCTTCATGTATAAGTCTTTGTCATTTGTTGTTGTTTTCCATGTTATTCTTATATCCTCTTTTTAAATGAGCTATCCGGGGATGCAAAAAGAATTTCAGCCTCTACTGACAATAAACTGATATCATATATCAAATAACATAGTGGAGGAAAATTGGCACATAGCACCGACAACAGAAACGTGTCATTTATTGTGAAACACTGGCGAGCAATCTGCATCATGGTTAAAGGCCATTTCACTAGACGGGGTCTTTGACATTTTGCAAACGCTAACAGAACAAGCAATTTTAAAGCTATCAATAAATATTACAGGATAGATGTGTGTGACCTGCTTGGGAGGAAACTTTTAATCCAAAGCACACAAGCATTTAAAGCATCTGTGATGCCACAGAGTGACCTAAACAGATCCTGTAGCATAGTCTTTGTGATAAACTAATTTTCAGCCACCATGGGAAATTATTCAGTTTTAAATAATTTGCCATTGTGGAGTACTTGTACCTGAAGTGCAGTGACTAGCAGAGTAATTAAATATTCTTCTATGTTATGAGGTGGCAAGTAGATAGCACCCTTAACAAATTAATTTAACACAATGGTGGTGCCTGTAAGAGGTGAA
>JAOWBL010061907.1:0-21967 GCA_028564865.1 Zenarchopterus dispar
TATATATATATATATATATATATATATATATATATATATATATATATATAAATAAGCAGGACATGAATCAGTAAGATTTTGCGTAAACCAAGACAAAACATAACTTCTGACAGCTGTCATATTTTTGATCCTTGCAGGTCTGCAGACCCATTACCCTGAACCTCCCCGATGATACAAAACGTCAGGAAGTGCTGCGCATTAAAGTTTCATCTGATACTGCAGTTTGGTGATTAGTATGAGGAGCATTCACGGCTTTGGTATAACAAATTAAAGAGACATTATAAAAAAAAAATTGGGGAAACTGCAGTCTAAGAACTTCTCAGAATAAAAATAAATCATCAAGAGGGTCACACGAGAACACCACGGCAAGCAGCAGGAACAAAAGGCTTGGAAATTAGCGCTCTTAACTACCTGATACCGCGTAAGCTGCACCTGACGGCGGTGCTGAAGCTATCTCTTACGGTGTGGATTACAGGTGTTTGAGCTCCCTGATAACCCGTCTTCCTCCACCCCAGCCTACTTTTGCTCCTTTACTTTTCCTCAGATCACTACGCCCATCAGGTGTTTTACTTTAACCAGTAACAGCTCAGCATCACCTCTACTTCCTGTAACAACAAGGCGCCCTTCTTGACTTATATATTTCAGCCACCGTTGCCCTTCTTTATTGAGGCAAATTCAGTTTTTATGCAAAATTTCCTCCTTTTCTTTTCTACAACTGCTTGGTCTTATTCAGGGCTTGCAGGGGTCCAGAAATGTTAAAGTGAAACCTGCGTGTTTTTAGACCTGGGAACATGGAAACTTCACAGTAAAAAAACAAAACAAAACAAAACAAAGCTGCGGCTGGGATTCAGATGTGAAGTGACACTGCTAACAAATCACACTCTTTAACTTTTTATTTGATAACTTTGAACTTTAGAACTGAGCGATGACATCAAAACTGCGAGCTGAGAAAAACTTGATAAGGAAGTAAATTGGGGGTGGGGAGGAGTGTCCGTTGGCTCCCACCCACCCACATGCAGAACCCCTCCCATCTGGATAACATGGCGGCTCCTTGATCTCCAGGGAGAGGTTGCGCTTGCTCCGATTTCGGCCACAGAGGAATGCTGGAATGTCTCTGGCTCTGGGCCAGCAACCTTTTTCTGGCCTGACCTCTGACCCCTGCCACAGCAAAAAAAAAAAAAAGGGGGAACGGGGTTGGGGGCGGGGAGGTGTGCACGGCTGAAGTAGGCGGCGACCACCTGCTCTCCCCTCTGATCTGATGACCTCGGCTCCCAGTCGGTCACGCACATCTGACGGCGCCGAACTCCGTCCGCTAAAACACGTCGGGATGTGGTGGTGGGTAAACGAGCGGAGGGCCGACTGCACACCTCAACGCACTGAGGAATACACACACAGATGCCCGCTGGGAACAGATCGACGGTAATTCGGCGACACGTGTGGACGGACACATTTATGGCCATCATCAGGCGGCTATACATGACACCATCACCCCTCCCCCGCCATCAGGCGGCCTTAACGTTAAATTTGGACGCGTGACAGCGGCTGCCGCGTGCCTCCACGTGATCGACTCATTAGGTAAGAACGCCGCCATCATTACATCACTTCATCTGCGGTAACCACGGCCGTTTTAGCGCAAATGGGCGGGAACCAGGAAGCGTTTTTAAAAATAAACCTGGAACAGTAAAAACACCGAATGACTAAAATCGACGTGGAGAGTTAAACCAGGCGGCATGACCGGGGGGGGGGAATTAAAAATAATACCAAACTCTGGATCATGACTGCAGTCGGTCTGGCGTGCCAAGTCTGGGGAGATATATGCAGAGAAAAATAATAAAAGTGGGAGTATGGGTAACTGTAAGAACAGAAAAACAGATTTTACGAGAGGCTGGATGGGAAATGAGACGAAATTAAAGAGGAATGCAATGAAGAGAGAGAAAGCATGTACGAGGAGCAAACATAAAGGGAGCTGAGGGGTAATTTCAGATGATGACAGTGCTACCTTCCCCAACTCCAGTTCTGGCATTTCCAGAAGCGATTTATTAGATGCAGAGGTTTATATGTTCGCTGTGGAAGTAAACCCAGAGACCTTCAATGGCCAGATCAGTCGAGAAAAATACATCTTCTGTGGAGGAAAAAAGCCTGTGGGATGACTAATTAGTCAAGAAATTAAAAAGGAAAATAAAGAGTGGGCTCCGTTGCCATGGAAACGCAAACACAAGCAATAAATACTGCAACAGCAACTTTTATTAAAGCTAGGGATAAACTTGGGGTATTCCCTCATCGCCCCTGGCTCCCGTTTCTGTCGACGGGATGGAAACGGAGAGGAAGTCTCAAAAAAAAAAAAAAGAAAAGAAAAAAGAAAAAGAGTGCCAGAGGGAGAAAATTATAGATCTCTGTCACTGTCTGCTTATGTCATGAAAACCACACGACCACATAGCATTAGCTGCGACGGTTCAGTGAGCGCAGACACTGAGACATGGCACTGGCAGCATGTGAAAGGTTTTGTGAAGCTATGTCATTGTAATGGGAGGGGGCGAGAAAAATGAAACTTAAAAAAAAAAAGTCAAGCCACAAGAAGAAAAAAAAAAAAAAAAAAAAAAAAAGAACAGAGACTGATGAGATCCAGGAAGGATGGAGGAATTCAAACATCCAGGCACCGCCGGAAAGAATGAAGACTAAACGAGGGAGAAAGGGGGAGACTTCCCAAAGATGACGGTGTGGTCTTTGAGTGTCTTAGCCGTGGAGTCGCTCCCACAGCAGATCAAAGGCAGAGAAGTGGCTGGGCTCTCAGCGGCATTAAGTCACATTAAGCCCTGACGGAGGCCTTACACATGCCTCTGCAAATAAAGCTGGCTGGGATTAGTTTTACAATGGCCCACAGTTAGGCAAACAAGATCAGACCACAGCCACATAAGAAAACGAGCGCGCACCGAATCAAAAGATGCACTCGGAGCCGGACAGAACTGCCTAAAGTTGCGGCTGATTTCATTTACAAGTGTAATGAAAAGCTCCTGACGGCGTTCGCGGTTCGCCTAATTGCCTCGTTTGAGATGAGATGTTGAAAGAAGGCGAGTGCCATCTTTGATGGCGCCGACACGAGGAAGAGCATAACCTTTAAGCGGCGGGGTGCGGGCTGAAGGTCCTGATGGCAGATCTGAGGACGACAAAAGCAGCAACTGTGGGTTTCGCCGTCCCACGTCAACTTCGCCGATTGTTTCCGTCTCTAAAAGGTCCTTTCATACCTACAGAGTTTAGTCAATTAAAAAAAAAAAAAAAATCAGCATCTCCTATTAGAAAACGAAAACAGCCAAGTGTGAAAAAGAGGTGGGCCTTGATCCAAAAATACCAGAACGGGGCCAAAAGCCTCAAATCAACATTTTATGATCACATGAATCATCATCGGCTGGAAAGCATGCAACAGTTTTGAATGATTGATACTCTGGTGCATCCTCCACAGCTAATTATTTCATAAAAATAATAAGGCAGAATATTTAAAAAAAAAAAAGGCACTAGGACAACAACCAATCCGCTAGGCTGAACTTCTTCCTGTGTTTAGATGTTTCATTTTAGCAGCAGACTCATGGGATCAACAAGTAGTGAAGACATTCTCACGAGGTTTGAAGTCGGATTTTTCTCCGCGAGAAGAGAAAAAAATCTCTCCAAGCGTCTCAGACCAAAACCAAACCGACTAAGGTGTGAAAACGGCCCGACGCTTACCGTACGTTAAAAGTTACACATCCGGGATTTCTCCCTCTTGCCGATGTGGTGACATCCCGGTTGCCGTGGCAACAGGGCTGGTTTAATACCGCATAAAATTTCTCTTCGGGAGAGATGAGCATCTGGCAGATCTGTTCACAAGCAGATAAAATCGTCCCGTTTTAATGGAGAGTGAAACACCCCCCCCCCCCAAAAAAACAATTGCAATTCATTAGAGGGGGTGCGAGAGTTGTGGAGTCAATTAACCTTTAATTCTTTATCTGATGCTCTCAGCTACATTCTGGCAATAATTCAATCTGACACAGTGAAATAATGAACACAAACATGACCAACTTTTTCTCTGTTTTTCCCCCTCACTCTTTCACAGACGGACCTCGAGTGATCACCTCGACGCTCTGTGACAAATATGTTTCGTCTCAGACACTTGGAGAGTTGATGTGAACCGGGTTTCCTGAGTTTATACCACGCAGATGACGGCGCAGTAAATACAGAGGCAGATACAGATAAAACACCACAAACTTCAGCAACTTTAGAAAGTGAATGTCAAAAATGCACGGGAAAGAAAAAAAGAAATCAGTCTTGGGCTGTGCAGCACACGATCACGCCGACGCCAACGCGTCGGCTGCGTGGACTTACATCTGACTCGACACGGGTGTGAAAATACCCTGTTGAGACCTGGCAGGTGACGAAGAAGCAACAATTCATTTTTAAAACGGTTTTACGACCGTCTTTGAAGGCAGACTGAAGGCCACAGGGGTGCAGGCCAAGTGGAAGAGGGGGTGGGGGTGGGAGTGGGGGGGAACAGGCATAAAACACAGCAAGGAGTGTCAAACTGACATTAACAGAACGAAAACAAAACATTCACAGAAACACACACATAAAAATATGAAAAAGGGGGCCTCTGGTGTTCGTGGGCTGTCAGGCGCTGCACTCGACACCTGTCAGCACCGATGCACGCTTTGGCTCCCACTCAGACGCTCGGGTGGGTTACGGCACGTGCACGCGGACGTATAAAAAAAAAACAAAACAGCCAGCTGAGGCGAGCGCGGGCATCGGCTTCAAATATCGACTCGATGAAAGGCCGAGTCTCCGCAGAGTCAGGGGAGGGGAGGATGGAGGGAGGGAGGGAGACGCAGAGGGAGAGTGTTCGGTGGGGGTGGGAGTGGGAGACATGCGGAGATCAAAGGGGTGTTTCAGAGCCGGTCCCTCGTCGGACTGTTTAGGAGCCGGTGGCTGTCAGCAAGCATGAGAATAAACACAGACAAATGTGATGCAGTTTACATCCACAGGCTTCTCTGCAGCGTGCACGTGCACGCGCACACACACACACACACACACACACACACACACTCCTCAGAGGGTAAACAGGGAAATGATCCAGAGAAGACAAAAATACATATAATCAGGCACTTTCAAGAAAATTTCTCCTTCACGTGATGTCGTTTTCCAAACTCATCTTCAGTCACGTTTTCTCACAGGTGTCTGTTGTTTCTGTAGCTAGCATCTGAGCTAATCACATCCTCCTGGCACACGCGTGTAAAAGGTCCACATACGTACTACACTGAACTCAAATCAGATGCACTTGCAAGCTGGAAATCAAAGCAGTGGAAGCCGTTGATAAGAAGTCGATTAAAAACTGGCCCCGTCGTTCCTTCAGATACATACCCATCTTATTTTGATAGAAGATTATTGAACAGACGGCTTTAAGACGCCGAAATGGACTTTGTTAAGGTTCTGCTCCAAGTTGAATATTGAAACAGTCGATATTGACCGAACCGAAGGTGCATATAAAGTAGCATATTAAGAAAGGGCATGTAAGTGTGCAGGAACCTGCAGCTACTGTGTGCAAAACTGTGTTTTATTATTGGCAGACTGGAGTTCATATCTCAGCGATTTAAATCATTCAAACAGCAATAAAAAAAACAAAAAACAACCTGTTTTTGCAGTGAAACAGCGTTGCAGCCTCTCCTCCGCTCTCACATCCACACAAATAATCAATTTGAAGCCTGACATTTCCAACCTCTCCTGCAGGAAAAACAGTTGCAGATTGAAGTGAAGGATTCAAGGAAGCAGCTTGCCTGAGCCCCCTCCGAGAGCGCAGATCACCTGTTTTCATTTGTGTTTGGGCTGTTTTGCTTTATTTGGCTCAGAGGGTTTTTGTTTGTTTGTTTGTTTTGTTTTAACCCCCACCCCCTTCACCTGGCAAAAACATCGCCTATTGTTTTGCTGTAATTTTCTGCCCCGTTTCATCCAAACCCGTGCTGCACGGTTTATGTGGTCCGTATGCGGCTGAACGGTGGTGTTCTGAGGCCATTTCACACTAACTGAAGAAATAACATCGTTACAAGGAAAAAAAAAAGAAAAAAAGAGAAGAAAAGAAAAGCTGAAGATAGTGAAATGTGACATGGACAGCTTCTGTCTGACAGAGAGCAGCTCTGCAGAGGAGGAGGAGGCAGACGATGCCGAGACGAGGACGTGTCCTTCCGGGATGCCGACCGCATGCTTCCCCCCTCCACTGCGCCTGGCTGGCTGCTTTTCCTCCGGAGGATTAGTTCATACGTGTGCGTGAAAAGGTCGGCGCCGCTCGACGGGTAGCGAGGAAGAAAGCTAACCCCCTGCTCTGCACAAGTGGACTTTGGTCATTGTGCTTGTTTTATCTGTCAGACAAACACACACAACAGGACAAACGCAGTGTTTTCCCGTCCAGCGGTCCATCCGAAGGGGGACATACGGATACGGGCGACGGCGTGCGAGTCTGCAGGACCCGCCACCGATGGCGGTGACGTTTTCATAACGTCCCTAAACTTTATCGTCATCTCCTCTACTACATCAAGGTGAACAAACGGAGGCCTGCATGACCACACCATACTCCCGATATCCTCCCGTCATTACATCATCATCATCATCATCTGTGCGTGCGTCACCGTGGAGACACAGTTCCTTCCTGAAGTGTCTTTATTTTGTTTCATTTATGAGGTATTTTTAACTGAAAGCGATTCTCTGCAGGAAAATTTACACTCGTCAGACAACGCGCAGCTGCTCGGTCTTTAATGGTCAACTCTGATTACGCTGCACGACTTTAATCAACCAAACTACAGCAGTTTAAACCTCAAACGTGCTGTCGATTCTCAAAAATAAAAGGAAAAGTCAATGAAGCCACACCAATTCTGTAACTAAAGCTTGAAAAAAAAAAGTTCAAATTATTTGATTTTTAAAGGACATATGTTTGAGCCCACTTTCCAACCACAAGCTTTGAAGGTCTTAAGAAAATTTCTTATATATTTTTTTGGTCAAAACCCCGCAGAGATGAAGCGTCTTCACACTTCTGATCACAGCAGCTGGTTTTTGTGGGTGGAGTTACCATCCCAACTCCTTTGAAAACTTTTGGAAATGGTTATGCGGCGAGATCAGTCTGACTCCACGGTCCAACCCTGAGCCACCCAAAACTAAGTGAAAAGGTTCTGCTATCTTTACATTTTTGACTCGGCAGCCACTTCTGGGACAGACATGTCCAATCGATCCCAGAAAGATCGAGTTTTTCCTTTTTCCAGCGATCCAGAGGTCACCACAGCAGCAGGATAAGTTTTATATGAGGATGTCCTTCCTGACACAACGTTCCCGATTTATCCGGGCTTGGAATCGGTACCGTGACTGGCTGGGACACTGGGGGTAATGAGAGATTCGGTGTCTTTCCCAGGGACACTTTGGCACATGAAAGGGTTGGTTATCAATCCTGGAACCTTCCCTTTTCATCTCATCTCTACGTCCTAAAATCATACGTGCAGGTAATCGCCGCTGCATCTCAGCACTTTGGTTGAACTTCCCCGAAACCCTAAAAGAATCCAAACTGCCAGAATAATGTTCGGTGGAGGCAGATGTGAGCTAATGAGGCCAAAGAGGAAGTCGCTGGCTTGTTGGAGACAGAGGAGGTCTTCCAGAGGTACTTACGATGTCACTAAAGGAAGCTATCAGATTACAAACTACTGATTCCAGACAGCATTCGATTATTTAGGTTTTTCTGTTTTTTCCCCTCATGATTGTCGAGGCGGGCGTCTTTCTCCGTTAACTTTATACGAGTTTAATCTTTTTTCTCTCTCTTTTTTTTTTTTATTGTTGTAAACAGAAAAACGTACATTAATAGGATGTGCAGCCACCATGTCCCCACAAACCCAAGAAGATGAAATTACAGCACAAATCCGAAAGTAAGAGATGCAGCCTGTTGGTACACTTGAGACTCAGAAAAATAAATAAACAAAAAAACATTTTATCTTGACCCATATGGGCTTAAACAGACCTCAGTCTGATTGTGGCAAATTAGTAGAAGTTGAGCCGCAAACCACAACAGTGTCCCACGCCATGACGGCACAGAAGCTGAAAAATGAATATTCACATCAACTTCTCCAGCCCCGGCAGCTTTCTCCAGACTAATCAACACCCAACCATGTGTCACCGAATAACAAGGTCCCACAGGGCGCTGCAGTTTTCCTAACTACCCATCATCTCCAGCTCACTTCGTGATATCTGCTCGAGCCTTTCGGCAGCAGGGAAGCACCGAGGCTCCACGTCTGATCTCCTCTTCCCCTTTGAGGAAGGGCGGCCTGCTGCTCGCAAGTGCGCCGGGTGATCCAGGAGCCAGCAGAGGCATCGGGGACGGAAAATCCCACGGCGCCGAAGGACACCATCCGATCCCAAACCGCCTGAACCCAAAGGGGAAAGAAGACGGCAGCGGGAACGTGGACCGCAAACGTTGCCCTTGAAGCGGTTTTAAAGCGGCAGAAAGTGGCGGCGCGTGCTCATTGTTTTTCTGCTCCTGTAACCCAGCAGATGCCTTTACACCATGTTCCAGACCTCCTCCACCACCTGCCTTTTGTTGCAGCCTCCTCCTCCTCGTCCTCCTCCCGGCTGCCAGATTCCCTAATGAGGCTCGGTGGGAAATGCTCTCTGGCATCCCTTCCCGAATGCAGACCTGTTCACTTTTCTGTTGTTTCTGGGACGCTGCTGGAGCGGACCGTCTGCCGCGTGTACCATATGGCCCGGTCGCCCCGGCGCTCGCCTAACAAAACGCCTGCGTGCACAGAAGACACACGGGTGGGGGGAGGGCTCTCTGAGCATCGGTCCACGAAGGAAGGGCGGCATACCGGGCGTTCGGTGACGCTCGCGTTGAGAGGTGAAGAAGGATGGGCAAACACATTAGGGAAATAGAGTCCATCGCTCACCGGTGAAATATCCCTTGGCAATTCTTTGTCGCTTAAAATACGGCGAAGTGAGAGGCATTAAATGGAAACATAAAGCCTCGCTGATTTACTCGGAGCTATAAAACACCAGAAACATTTCCTTGGGCTGTGCTCAAGGTGTTCTGCTTTATTATGTCAAGCGTTACAGCTTCATGTGGGGAATATACGGCCTCTTTAGCTGCTCTTTTCCTTTTCTTTCAAAAGAAAACAACGAGATTTCAAGTTGTGCTGAGTGGCAGTTTTGCAGAGTCATGAATATACGGCGGTTAATATTCATAAATCTTCCCCCCAGCTGGTCATGTGACCCACTTTCAAGCGGGAGGTGCAGATATACTACAATAAACAATAGAAAGGACATATTGTGCAGGTTTTAGTGTGAAAGTGGAAGAGTTGCAGGACCTCAGATAGAGGAAGTTCAAGTTTAAATCAAAAGAAAATGAAAAATGAAAAATCACATCTGAAAGGATCAAGTTATACGTTGAAACTGAAAGTTCACCTCTGGTCCGATTTTAAATATAGCAGCTACAATTAAAGCAAAGCGAGAGAACTTTTGCAGGAAACGTCAACTTTTTAATGCTAAATGAGCGTTTGGAGACAGAACCAGCTGATGGACGCCCCACAAGTTCAAGAAACGAGACAGTTTGGACATCTCGCACCCGTGTGATTCAAAGCTGTGACTCATCCCTGCAAACAATCGCACCGACAGACCACACAATGACTCGCTCCGACTTCCTCTCCAACAGCATCCCAGTCGTCGGATAATAAACTCCACCTTGATGGAGAGCTGAGAACATGTTTTTTTTTTCGTCTTTTTTTTTTTTGAGTGGTAAAGGTCTGAGTGTGATGGGCTTAACGGGCTGTTGTAGAGGATATTGAGTACATCGTGATGGGCAGACTCTTTCTGTTCGGCTTGCCCTTCACTTCACTCCCCTCATGTTCTCCCGCCGCCTCTCTCTCTCGCTCCATCCTCTCTCTCTTCCTTCTCCCTTCCCTTCGCTCTCCGTCTCTGACTCATGCAGTTAGCAAGCAGACTGTTTTTGTCCAGGTCTATTTCTGGATGTCATGCTGTGGATGAGAAAAATAAGATTAAAAACAGAAGGCGAGAGAAAAGGGAGATATTTCCCCCCCACAGCTTACGGATCTGGGAAACTTAAACCGTTTCATTCCCAAAAAAAAAACAAAAAAAACAAAAAAAAAAACATACTCAGCAAAAAAGGACAATCTGCTGTCACTAAGGGCACGAACACACTCGCCGACACCGAGTAGGACCAAAATACCAGAACCTCTCCTCCCACGCTCAACACCAAGAAACCACGGGCTGCATTAGTGAGCCCACAGCTGCTTTAGCTTTGATCGATAACAGAACCTGATAACCATTTAACTAATTGATTCTTGAAATGGAGCTTTAAATGGATAAAGGCCACGGGCACAAGTAGATGTTTGTCTTTGTTTATTTTTTCTTTTTTTTTTCCTTGTCTTTGAATTTTCTCTCAAACTTTCCAAACCTCTTCCTCATCAGGAACCCCCCCCCAAAAGATCCAATCATTACCACTTTGTAAGCAGATGGGTTTTAAAGGTCTGATGCTTGTTGTTGGTCCAAAACTTGAGAAAAAAAGACATCAGTGGAGGCAATTTACTCTTTTCGATCAAACTGACGAAGCACTCCTTGTTCTTGTTGTTTTTGTGACATTTAAATGGGATGGGAACTCGGTGAGTCATCCCGGAAAAATAAAAAGCACAAAAGGCATTGCGTAGTGAAAATTAGGCAGTTTGAGAAAAGCGAGCCTCGTCGTTCTTCGACATTTGATCCTAAAAGTCACATGGTCTTCAAGCGTCTAAAGCTAAAGGTGGAAAAATGAAAAGCTTCTCGTAAGACCTCAGAAGCAGGCCTCGCCGTTATAGCTTCAGGATGATTTCTATTTCCACTCGGGTCACTCTTGCTGTCCTCTTGGACTTAGCGGAGGAACAAGAGGAGACGAGTCCTTCCCTCCCAAGTGGATCACATCAAATGTTTTCATTCCTCCCATTAGATCACACTTAAAAAAAACAAAAAAAAAACAGGCCACTAAACTCCCCCGCCTCCTTCGCTAAAGAGGTCAAGGTAAGTTCAGCTCATTCCAACCCTCCACATGTGTGATCCTATGGGGAATAATCCCCCCCCCACCTACCGACCCCCTACCTCTACATTTAAGCAACCGAAGTGCGTGGCATGACTCTAGATTTACACGAAAACCTGTTAGTGAAGACGAGGAAATAAGAAAAAAAAACAAAAACCAGTAATGACCACAACATTTTTCCGCTGCCGGCCACCGAGGGAGGTAGGTCCCCACAGGTCAGCAGAAAAGCCCACGGATGTGACTCCTGGTGAGCCGGCCGGGCTCTGCTCTGAGCTTTGATCCCCGGCTGAAGACAAAGTCGGATTTTCCGGTGCAGTGAGTGACAGGCCTGCGAAATGGCTGGTACTGGGAAAAGCTAGGCGGTAACTAAGGCACGAGGGGATTGAGTGAGTGCAGGATGGGGTTGGGTGGTGGAGTGGGGTTACAGCACCACCACCACCACACATACCGAGTTTAAACCCCTTTCTTTCACCCTCACAAACCTTAAGTCATTTCTCTCTTGGCAACTGACGCCCACTAAGCTTTTCTCAGGGAAAGGCAGGGGAGATCCAAAGGGCTAAGACTCGGCTGTCGTCTCCAGGGGCTCGCAGGAAGCGCCGCATCGCTACCAGGAGTGGACAGATTCCCGGACAAGCGGGGAACAATGGCAGTGACATGGCATAACCAATCGATATGAGAAAGCTGCAGCTTGGAGACGGGGCTCCATCTCTCCCAGATTGTTCCTCTTTTAAACTTTCCAGTGGCACCATTCCTCCACTCCCATCATTTCCTTTTACTCGGCGGACTTCCTTTGAAATGCTAAACAATCAGGGCAAAGTCCACACCTCGGGTTTCCCCTCGAGACAGCTGCTAATTTTTCCCTGGCACCACTCGGATCACCCAAGCCGTCTGCTCCTCCCGCCCTGCTGAGGGAGGAACGAGAAGCCGGGAGCCGTCAGACCCGGAGAAGTGAGAAGAAGAAGAAGAAGAAAAAAAAAAAAAAAAAACATTTTACATTATTTAGACTGGCGGTTCGACAGTTCAGATACAGAATCAAAACCAACCGCATCCAGTCCATCTGGCAGAAGTCCACACTCTCACGTCACCCGTTTTCATTATTTAAATCACAACCAGACCAGATTTAAAAATAGTCATAACACCAGTTAAAAAGAAAAACTTTTACCAAACTGATGAACTCATTAGTGATGATGAGATATCTAAACATTTTTCCACGTCTCTTCCAGCTGTTTTTTTTTCCCACATCTGCGTGTCCAGGTCACTTGTTGCTAATTTTTCTAGCATAAAACCAGTTCAAAAAGAAACTAAAAAGCACCGATTATCTGGGACTACTTATTCCACATAAACCCATCTTTAACACCCTGTGTAAAATATTAATCAAAATCAAAATAATTAAAGCCATCTCCTTAATGATCGACTGGTTGTCCTTGGCTCTGTCCTTGCTGAAGGCTCGGGCGCCACTCTTCGCCGTGTCGCGATGCTGCTCGTGTATCCGGACCTTTACGTCCACGGCGCTCTAATGAGAAATCCTTAATTAACACGAGCAGAGGCGGGGGTGTCTGGCACATGTCAGGACCCCCCCCCAGAGACCGGGCGGGTGGCGCTGAATGAGGTCTGGGCGGCGCCGAGGTTAGTGCCGACCGCGCTGGTTGGAGCAGCCGCTTCCCTGCGCCGTGTTGTGGTTTTAAACAAGCAGCCACACATGCGCACGCACGCATGCACGTCCAAGCCCGGACAGAGTCCCTCTGTGTCTGTGTTTGGTCAGGAGCAGGCCGGGCCGGGCCAGGCCGGGCCTTTGCGGTCTGCTCGGGGCTCAGCGACACATGCGCCTTTCTGTTTATGTTGTGCTCGCAGGCATCCTGTGGTCCGCATCGTCTCATAAACCGGGCCCGACGACCCGGTTCCCTCTCAAACTTCATCCGAGTCTTTTTTTCCCTGTAAATTTCCCGAGTCTGCCTCTGGTCACATCAGGTCACAAGTCCCCCTCTCGTGTTATTTTAATCCTCCATCTCTCGCTCCGACTCGCACTTTTCGCCCCGTTAATTTCCCCCGTGCACAATCTCACCTTCTCCCCTCTCCGCCTGCCGCCCAACTCCCTCTCTCTCTCTCTGGCGCGATCCGAGGTCCGCGGTCAGAACCCGGTGAGTTAATGCGAGCGCCAGCCCGAAAACAAACTGTAGCCGGCGTGTCCGCGGCCGAGCGTGACGGATACAATAAACCCCGCGGCGGAAGAGCCCATGTGCTAAATTGCCGCCACAAATGTTCTTCCATCAGGCTGCAGCGGGCCCATCAGAGCCGGGCCGCTATCTCCAGCACTGACTCACTCCGCCGCTCGGTTACATAACCACTCCCTGACCGAGTACATTTGAGACGAAAATCTCCAATAAGAACTGGGATGAAGTTTTACAGGAGACCATTTGGATTTGGACCTTGGCCTGAATACCTGAGACCGCGGTGCCACGAACAAATACAAGCCGAACACGGTTATACGAGTACCAGAATCTTAATGGCCAAATAGGAAAAAAACCCCACTATATTTAAAGAGTTCTCCAAGGAAAATACACTTAATTTTGCTTGCATGAGAGTCAGTAACACTTTTAAGAGACATATTGAAAAGTTTTGGTAAAATTCTAGTTTCTCAAGTCATGGATGGACCCCTGAACTTTTCTAGAAGTTGCTCAGCAAACAAACCGTGCATGATTTCCCAGAAAAGGTCTTGAGAATCTGATTTGCAGCTCCGTTTTTCAGACTTTCACTTTAAACGAAGAGAGAGGTTTGGAGCGAGAGAGTTGGGAAATCTGGTTAAATGTTGTGTTTAGAAGATAAGCGCTTCCTTTTCCGTAGCCATTTTATCTGGTCATCCCAGGATTTAAACCCATTCACCTTCCTGCCGGCAGCCACAAACACCTATTGTCTTCACGGGCCAGCCACTTCACACCTCCCATTTACATTTTTTTGTAAACCCACTTCATTCATTCATTCAGCTGCGGTGGAACTCGATCCACGCCCGTCACAGTGGCTTTCTTAACTCCGCACCACCACTGTGATGGTGTACGAGGATGATCCCACGGCTGGGATCGGCTCTGAACCCCTCCATGATCAATGCGGGTCATTTGGACAGGTTTTTATACACCATCTGCTTTTTTTTCCCCCTTTACGTGACGAGGAGAGTGGAGTTTTAGCTCTAGGGTACACTGCTGGAGCTAAACTGTCCACTTTTTTCAGACTCTTTCACAGATTTTGATGCAAAAATCAATGTTTTTTTATCATAATTTTGTTTTTGACCTCCTACTGCCGTTCACACACCTCCGTTAACACGAGAGCAAATAGTTTTCATTATTTTATATCATATATATTAAAATGCTGTGAGAACTCGAGGGCTTTAGGGAAAAGCTACCTGTGCAGGTGTGAGACTATTTTAACCAGAAAACTACAGTCATGTGACTTTATCTGATTTCGCATCCACCAATAGAGAAGGACCAGGAAGAATCTGAGATCGGCTTTCTTTATCGACTATCCGTACAACATTTTCTGCCTTCAAGCGTGCAGCTTCGCCTGTGCAAAAACTCAATCCCCTAAGGTGTTCTGTTTTTGAGATATGAGACAGAGAAAAGCAGGAAATGCCTAATTGATTGTTAAAGTAGCTGCCAACGAAATTTCTGTGAATCACCCCGGCTAATAAATCAACCACCTCATGGTTTCGGTTATGAACAAGGTCAGTTTTCTTCTCCCCGACACACTCCGACTTTGTCGGCGTGTCTCCGAGCGGTCGCACGGAGAGAGAGAGAGAGGCGGCGAAGCTGCTGCCCTTTTACGCTCTCACAGAGGGCTGATATATTCACTTACTTGCCATCATATCGATTAATAAATGGTAGATGTGCTCCTGCCGGCTATTAACTAACCCCATTACCATAACGCTTTCAGACTCTGTGGCAGGAGTTTGTTTGACTCGATATTTTCATGCAAAAAAAAAAACAAAAAAAAACACATACACACGAGGGGAAAGCAGTGCAGGAGTAAAAATGGTCGTCCACTTCATGGCCTCGCCAGGCCTCGCTCAGGTCCGTCTCACCTTCGTCAGAAAAGACTGCTCATCATGATGACAGTACAGTAAATGAGCGTGAATTACAAGTGCTGTGGGTGACTACGCGACAGGCAGGCTCATTCATTTGGAGCCCAGATTTCTACTCTCTCCGTCCGTGTTTATTTAGTGTGTACACACAAGCGCATCCATCCGTGCGCTAACACGCTGATAAGGAGTGACAGGCTGACACACGGGGGCCTTGATAAGGTTATGCCGGGTAATGTTACGTGGCAACCGCTAACTAGAGAGCGCGGTTATTACACTTCAACTCCGACCTGGAGCAAAGGATGCACTTAAGGGTCGGAGCGACGTGTGACGAGTTCAAAGGCTGGCGAAAATTAAAGGTAAAAATGAAAAAAAAAAAAGAGGATGCAAAACACAAGTCCACAAAAGCTCACCTTCTGGCCTTAAAACGAAAACACTCACAGCCTCTTCAATATTCTACCACACACAACCAGAAAAAGGGGGAAAATATCCTTTCCTCAGCCGAACCTGAAGTATGAGTAAATGTGCATAAAGTTTGGCAAACAAAAACTTATTATAGTTCTGCCTGGAGAAAACCACTTCAGCCCTTATGAATTCCTTTTAAAATGCTGGAGCTAATGCATAAAAAACCCTCGATGCCACACACACAAGCAAAGCTGGAGTTTGTGCGTCTAAGAAGAGGTCAGTGTAAGTACAGCCTATAAAATATGCATAGCAATAAAAGGTTTTCGTGCTGCTTCGATGCAGCGTCACTGAAGACGGCAGGTGATCTGGACAGCTTTGAAGTGATTAGCGGGACTAGTGGACGCTGATCCCGCCTTTAACTCCCAGATTATCTTGGAAAGGGAAGCTTCTCCAAACCTGCTCCAATCACTGCTCCTTAAACTTACACTGAAACCACAATTTCGGCGTTTTATTTACTAAAATAGTCGCTGTGTTGGAAAGATCAGTGAACCCCTTTTTCTTCACTTAAAAAGTAATTCAAGACTTATCAGTTTACACTTGTAATAGTTTCCATATGATATAGTTATTTGCCTTTAATTCTGTCCATCATCTTGGGATTTTAGCTGCTGCAGTCTAGATCTAACCACGGGTTCCCAAACTTTTCCATGTCAAAGCCCCCCAAACAGCATTAGCTTCTTGTCAGGGACCCCCAAACCCAAGTTGTTATTATTGATAACAACTTGCTGCTTTTTACCACAGAAACTTAACAGACACAAAATATATTATAAAGGATTTGAATATTTTTTTTGCCGAGCTTCCCACTAATTTTCTGAGGCCCCCCTAGTGGCCCCTGATGGCCCCCATTGGTCTAAACCTTAAAACTGCTTCACCTCAGACAGTGACGGGTCTTTACAGTAGATTCACTGAATCAATATAATCCTAATTCAGTTTGATTTGATTCCTGATTTAAGTTCGGTGAGAGACGTTTGAGTGATTATTTCATAATTTAATCTGAATCTGAATATTATGGCGTCCAGTTTTAAAAATGTTGAAATTTGTTGTTTTCTTTTTTTTTTTTCCCAGAAAACCGATGAGGTAAAGTGGTCAGGTATACACGTTTTAGAGTGAGGTCAAACATCAAGCTTCCAACTTATGACTCGCTGATCCAACGCCGTAATCAGATGATTGGAGTCCTACTTTAAAAGATTACCAGAAGATCAGAGGATCAAGCCCAGGCTCTGCCATGTGTCCAAGTGTCCTTGAGCAGGCCACTGACCTCCAAAGGTTCATCAAGAATGACTGTATATAAAACATAATCGATTACGTAGTTAATGAAAACTTATTGACATGGAGTCTTCAGCATGTACGCATCATATAACTCTCACAGACATGCACATCTTCACCAGTCCGAGGCTCCATTAGTTCATGTCCTTCTCTACATGAAGTGCACGTGACAGCATTGTATGACATGGGTTGAAGGAAACTACCATCAGCGGCCCATGTGACGTTGGCGACGCCAGCAAGGGTTAACGGTACCCGGCTAGAAACGTGAAAAATAACTAATAAATTAGTCTACGTCCAAAATAATTGTTACTTGCAGCCAATAATATATGCACGTAATTTCAACAAGAGCTTTTACATACAAATTAGAAAAACCAACATTTTTCCAGCACATGTAATCCTGAGATTGTTTTATTTGCTAAACGCACGAATAATGACAGAAACAAAGTATTGCCTTCTTCAGAGTAAGAAGCTGACACACATTAAACCAACTCTAACACTTCTAAGAATTCCCCATGATGATGTTTTAGATGCTCCCGACAGGTAAACAAATGCAAAGGCCTCGTTGCCCGGCAACCGGGGTGGGGGGACATTAAAAGCGCTTTGAAAAAAAAAAAAAACCCTCACTAAAGGTTTAAAAGCCACTAAAAAAAAAAAAAAAAAAAAGTACAGACCGTTTACCTTTCTGCTCCGTAGGTGTCCTAGAAAACGTGCAGCACTCGGGGGAGCTCGCCGAGCGTAGACTTCCCAGGTGTTCGCAGCAGTTTTACAGTCTTATCATTGAGCAGAAATTAAGCTGAATGTTGCATCTAATTGACAATTAATTACATTAAAACAGCTTTGGAAACACCGCACCACGAGGGCTGAAGCTGGAAGAGACACATTTTCATCGCTGGTGTTAAGAGGAGGGAAAGATCAGAGGACAGGTTCCATCGACAGACGGTATGAGGAAAAGAAAATTCTGAAGATTTTCTTTTTTCTCTTTTCATTTCCAGCAAGATTTCATGATTTATTGAGCGAGATTTAAAAATGGAACAAACTCAGCAGATCTGGGAGCAATGATGAAGCTAAAGCAAACTCGGTAATGACAGCGCTCTTAGATCTGGTCGCCTCGCCGGTCCCAGCAGATACGGCAACTGGGAAATGCAAAGCAATGTGTCTATTTTTTTTTTTTTAGAGCTGTAGTCTGCCTGTTCCTGTTCCCAAAACCCTCCCGTGTGTCCTCCTCTAAAAAGTTTATCAGCATTGAGAAACGCCGCCAGCTTTGTGCCCCATTTGGTCTCGCTTCATACTCCACATTAAACGCAATTTATTGAATAATGAATCTCCTCTGCTCCTCAGACCGTGTGAACTCGGTAAACTCACTCAACACTCGCCCGCTCTCTGATCACTCCACACTCTCCAATCCTGGCTGAAATTCAAGTGGAATTTCTCAGCGTCGGGAGACGGGGGGGGGGCAGGAAGTGAAATGCCTCCACGCTTCCGGGGATACCGGACGAATCCGGAGGCTGTCGGCACACGTGCAAAAATGATCGGGACGCTGTGCTCCACAGGTATGTGTCGACATGCTACCCCAAGTACGCCAATAAAGAAAAAAAAAAAAAAAATCATCCTCCTGCTGATGCATTATTCATGTTTTGTAGCTTGTAGGGGTTCCACTTGAGTGGCCACGGCTAAAGTTAGCATCAGGTTTTGGCCAAACAAGATGCTGCTGAGTATGTAGGAGAGTGTGTACGTGTGTGTGTGTGTGTGTGTGTGTGAGTGTGAGTGTGGACAGGGATTGAAGAGGCTAGGTGGGAAGGTTGCCTGAAGGCTTAAAAGAAGGCCAGCCAGGAAAGAAAGACGTGCAGATGGAAAGATGCACTTCTGAATCAGCACTACTTCACCTGCAGGACACACACTCACACACACACACTCACACACACACACACACACACACACACTCGTGTAAACTTTGAAACCTGCCCGCCTGGACTTGTGTGTTCCCTTAACAGACAGGTGAATGAACATTCACTGTCTCAACAACGTACACACAGTAAAAAAACAGGTAAATTCTGACATTAGTCCTGATTTAACCTCAATAATGATCCATTCTGAAAAGTCAATACCCCCCCTCCACTACACCCCCCCAGCAGAATATAAGTCTGTATTTATAGACACTAAACTATGCAGCTACGTGACACGATATCATGGCTTTGTGTATATATAGCGAGGCAGTCCAGACACACTTCACCTCTCGCCTGTTTGCAGTTCCAGCGTTTTGAATACTGTAAAAGAGCAAAAGAAGAAGAAGAAGAAGGGAAATCTGGTGCGATAACACCCGCCGTTCCTTTCTGAGCTGTGAGTAAATACATCCAAGTCACCAGATACTCTGCAAACTCCGGGCTGGGCGCACGAGCAAACAGGCGTGCTTTTCTGACACAGGCCCGTTTGTCCGAGGAACCGCGAGAATATTTGACCAGAAGCTTTAATACGGAGAAGTCTTCGTCACGCAGCGGGCATCGGCACAACCTGCAGCAAAAAAAAAAAATCACACAACACCTGTCGTGGTGCATTTGGAGAACATGCACCCATGCAAACATCTCATTTTACCGTGTCTGACACCGGCCTTATACGCTGCCGAACTCATAAGAAATAGTTTACATTATTTTGCTTCATTTAAATTGGTAGTTTGAAAGTCGCAGAGGTGAAAGTTGAAACTATAACTTTTCCATCGTGTCGATAACTCATCCCACACAGGACACTTGAATTGTTGGCTCCCACCACTACGAACATCTAGATCTTCAGACATCTTGCCGTAAGTTTCACCTCTGGACCTCCATCTAGCCCAACAAAGGCTTTTTTATAGGTGATCATCACGCCGGTTTGGCCTTAGCTGTTGATGTTGAGTCATCTTGCACAAGTAAATGTTAAACTTCACCAGAGACGATGAGTGGTGGGAAGTACCTGATCAGGCCAGCGGAGTCAACCAATCAGAGAGGACTTTACCAAATAAATGAAGCCTGTTGTTCTGTTTTTTGGACTCTGCTCGTCGCTTCATGGAGATAGCCTGCGTGAAGCTCTGATACTCTAGACACACCAAATAACCACCACTTTCACAGTGCAGCTTAAGATAAGAATAACTGTATCCATGCGGAGTACATTGGGGTTTTAGACCCTCTGCTTTACAACTCCAGATGTGTATAGCAGAAGCTGTCTGGTGCAGGAAGTCTTAAACCGACTCAACATTTCAGAACAGCTGGTGTCCAAGTCAGATGGGTCTCAGCCCTTAGATGTTGCAGATGGAGTCATGCTCCCTTGATCTTGCCATTTAGTTTTAAGATACAACTGGCATATTTAAGCTAAATCACATGCATCATGGCTGAAGGATCTCAACTCGCTGCCGGGACGCCTCACCTGTCTCACTTCAGGCTGCCACAGTCTAACGAGAAAGCTGCGTCGGCAAACAAGACGCCGACGCGCAGAAAACAAAGTGCTGTCGTGTCACAACTTTCTGGGGAAATAAACGGTTCCCTTCACCCATGCGAAGAAAACGTAGCACGCCGAGCTACTTTTTTTTTTAATGCTGCGAGGGCTGTCGTCTTTCTCCTCCGCCTTGATTGCAGAGGCTCAGATCCTCCACGGGATCCGTGGTCTGCTTCGGTGTGGCGGGGTAGACATCAAGAGCAAGGATGCAGATTAAAAAAAAAAAAAGCATCAGCCGGGCTGACGATAAAGCCACAGAAAGTAAGAGTAGCACAATCAGCTGACATTGTGGAAAAATGTGAGTTGAAGAAAACATTAAATCTTTATGGGGTACCGCCGCTTCTTAAAGGCTGAGGTTATGAAACATAATACTGGCACGAAAGCTTTTTCATGAAACTATTCACGTGTACGCCGAACTCAATACCGCTCACGAAAGAAAAACCGATGAAAAGCCAGGATGAAAAAGAAAGTTCATGTCAAAGGCAGGCCCTGTGTCGAGCTCAGGGTTAAACTCCACACATCAACGCCACCAAAGACGCTGCCAGGGAAGCTGATAAAAAACAGCAATAAACCAAAGTCATTCCTCCTTCACCCTCTCCGGTCAATCATACACCCACTCTGCGCTCACACTGAGAATCGCCGTGGTGACACCGAATGCCTTCTTACCCTTGGTGACCCCCACCTCCTCCCTCCTCGTTAGTTTTGGCTTAGCGTTTGATCTGCAGAGTGTTGTGGGATCTGCCAAGGCAGAGCTTGGTCGTCTGCACCCGGAGCTGTGTGAGCACCATTGTTACCAGTTGTCGCTTCAAAAAAAAAAAAAAAAACGGGAAAAAGAAAGCTGGAGGAGAGCGAGGGTTGGTGGAGGAGTGAAACAAGGAGGAGGACCATATGGGGGAGCCTGGGGTGTCAACAAGACACAAGAGGTTCCTCTGGAAGGAGAGCAAACTTTAACACAATAGGACCCCTTCAGGGCAGCCCCAAACTTTTACACCCCGAGAGTGGAAGTTAAACAGAGCCATAAAGTACGATGCAGCAGACGGGGAAAAGAGCCCCCTCCATCAGCCTGCTGGATAGCTCGATCTGCTCCAACAAAACCCTCTTTCTCTCCTGAAGCCTTGGCCCCCTAAACACCAGGCCGTGCACACATTCTTCAGTGACATAATGCTTTTTTAAGCTATTGCCGTCTTCAGCTCCATCACCCCCCTTCCCTCCTCCTCCTCCTTCTCGGCACTCTTGCTCAGATTTCCTCCTCTTTTTTTTTTTTTGCCAATTACTATTGAAGTACAGATGCCAGTGGAGGGGTTAAGTGTTTGTTTTTCCTTCTAGTGAGGGAAGAAGACCGGCGTTCAAGCTGACGTCAAACGATCCGCCGTCCTATTGATGTGCTGTTGTTAGGTGTTTGCTCAACAGCCTCTCGGGGCCATAAAAGCTGCCATTCTGCCAGACCATAAAAACTACCAACTGCCCCTCCCCTCTTTACCCAGTGCACCGGAGGTGCAGCGACACCTCAAGTGAGGCATGGAGCTCACAGAAAGGTGAGATCATACCGAGAATCACTTCAGCATGCGAGTACACAGAAAAGCCAGATTTGCCGCCCCCCCCGTCATTGATGAGAAAGCTGAGCTGCTGCGCTCCACGACTCG